>VDFB02076060.1:0-13255 GCA_007258455.2 Sequoia sempervirens
GATGCTTTGATGATATTGGATACTATCGACATTAATGGTATCAACAATCGTATTAAGAGAACCCTTGTTGACAATGGCTCTACCATTAATGTGTGTAGCATAAACCTTTTGGATAAGATTGAAGCAAATGAAAACAAAATTCAACCTAACTCTTTGTCTATTCATGGGTTTGATAGCATAGGAAAACAACCACATGGTGTGATCACATTACCTATTAAAGTTGGAAAGGTTACATTGCAAACTCCTATCCATGTTATGCCTTATGATCTTTCATATAATCTTCCTTTAGGAAGGCCATGGATTCATGCAATGAATGGGGTTCCTTCTACCCTTCATCATAAAATGATGTATGTCTACAACAATAAAGTGTATACATTGTTGCAACATTCAAGATCTCAAGCATCATGTCAAAGTTATCTTTATGCATGCATGTTTTTGGAGCTAGCATTGTGATGTAGGTTTCAAACATTCAAGTCAAGATTCAACTATCAAAGATCAACATCCAATCAAGTCATTCATGGTTGATCAAGACCTTGGAGAGATGTATTAAGTTTTAGTCCTTCAAGGATCTCAATTCAAGAGTTTGGTGAGTTGCAACATAGCAAGTGTTCATTCATCATTTATTTTCATGTTTCATTTCATTACAAAGTTTAATTACCAAAATGGATCTTCACCAAGGAAAACCCCCATTCACCAAAAACAAAAAAATTACCTCTTGTGTGTGTTGTAGATCTTAGGTTGAAGAAGGATTGAAGATTCATCAAAAGTGAAATTTTGCAAAGTTGTCAAAGTTGTCAACATTGTCGTCAAGCCAAGGAAACTCACTTGCAAAATTTAATTCTAAATTTCGCACTGTGAAATCCAAAGGAATTAGGAGTGCAGATCCAAGAGCAGAGGATTGTTAAAATAGATTTTGGATACCTATAGTAAGACCCATTCACCCCAAGGAAAATCTATCCCAAGAGGACACTCAGTAGAGGCTTTTGGTGGCAAGTGCATAAAATCATAAGCTTCTCAGATCTACTGAAACCTTCTATATTTTGTCATATTAAGGTTTTAAATTAATGATTCAAGTGTTACATTGCATAATTGCATTCATTTGGTATTTTTTAGTCATCTCCCAAAAGTGCATTTCAGGTTGATTTACCCCATCCCCAGTCACAAGGAAAACAATAAGATCTCCATTACGGTTGACTCACCTAAGGGTTGAAAGTCAATCTTATTCTAGGGGATCTCTTTTTCCTATTGAAATAGAAGGAAATGTAGGTGTATACCCCCAATTTCTAATTCCAATTTTAGGGACACCTATATATTTCCCTTTGTTTTAGGTATAAAGTCCAAAGAACGCTCTCAACTAAGTCAATGTGGTAGGAGGTGTCCAAAATAAGATAGCTTGAATATTTTTTTGATCCAATTAGACACATTGAGAGCTAATGACATGTCCCAAGTATAAAATATTTGTAACCATAAATTCATACTTGGATTCCCTTAAAAAGAGAGCTTGCTACTTTAATATTCCAAGGATTGTATTTAAACACTTTAGGTGTTCTTCCCAAGTTTATTCATAAATTAACATATCATCAAAGAAAACCAAAACAATTTTTATTAATTGATTATTAAATGTATGATTCATACATGATTAGAAATTGGTTAAAGCATTTGCAAATTGAAATACATGACCAAGTATTTGTAGTACCCAAAATGGCATCTAAATGTTGAACTATATGCATCATCATACTACATATGGATCTATTGGTTTCTTGATCTTAGATCAAACTTTGAAAACTATACCACTCTATGCAACCCATCAATAAGCTCATTGATCCTAGGAATCAACTACCTATTCTTGAAGGTTTTTGTTTAGTGATTTGTAGTCTATACACATCCTCATTGTCTCATCTTTTTATTCAGAAGCATTATAGATGATGCAAAAGGGTTAGAACTAAACCTTATTTGACCTATCTCTAATAATTACTTTATGAAAATTTCCATCTTTTCTTTGTACATCTTCAAATAGTAGTAAGGGGTGGTCATGATGGGATTAGAACCAAGTTCCAAATTTATCATGTGTTGGGATACTCTACATGGTAGTAACCTTAGAGGAAAATCTCTAAACACCACACTATATTTAGCCAAAATATTTAGAATATTGATATGATAATTATTGTTCTTACCTATGGGTGAATATGTATGCATCACCAAAGTACTCACTATCTAGGTAATTTTTCCATTACGCAAGGTCCTCTTTATTGTTTTAAATGTAACTGTTGTCTCCTAATAATGCGCCCATACTAAGTTGCAAAACTTAGCATACACTACAACAAATCCCTATGATTAGCTCCCTTTTTTGCTTCCACCCATTGTTTTAATGTATTTTTCTCCATTTTTTGGGAAAATGCGACGCTATTTTTTGGGATGGTGCTATTTTTGGCATTTTTGCACCAACCAGAACAAGTCAGCGCAAATTGGAGCCAAAATTAGCGTCAAAATTAGCATCGATATTAATGCCGATATTAACGCCTAGTGTAGTGCCCATATTAATGCCTAGCTTAATGCCAAGATTAGCGCCAAAAACTACGCCTATGGTAATGCCCAAATTAGCACCTAAATTAGCAACCAGATTAGTGTCTATGTTAGCGCCCATATTAGCACTTGATGTTACGCCTATTTTAGTGTCTTCTTTAGAGCCTGTTTTGGCACCTGATTTAGTGCCTAATTGTTTTGATCTAGTAGGGATTAAGGGTGTTAGAACAAAAAATCCTTCCCCAATATTCACTAGCCTTCAATTGCTTACCTACATTTTACTTGAATGAAAAGATCTACTGCCTTTGATTTTTCATTGTATTTAACATGAAATGCAACAATTTTTGTGACAAGATCCATACTATCACTAGCATTCCCTTTGTATATACCCATTTATTCCTCCAGATAATCATAAACAAAGAAAAAATTTCCTTTACCATAGTACTTTGTGCAGATTAAGGGTTGAGGGTTGAGAATTGAGGGTTAGGGGCAATTTAATGTATAGGGTAGAGGGTTGATGGTTTAAGGCTGAGGGTAGAGGGTGAGGGTATATGGTTTAAGGATTAGGGTTGAGGTTCCAATGTATAGGGTAGAGGGTATAGGGGTTGAGGGATTAGGTTTTAAGGGTACTCGAGGGTTGAGGGTAGAGGGTAAAGGGTAGAGGGTACTTGAGGGTTAAGGGTTGAGGGATTAAGGGTTGACTAGCAGGGTTGAGGGATTAGGGTAGAGAGTTTACTTGGATTTAAGGGTTAAAGGGTTGAGGGATTACTAGGGTCAACTAGGGTAGAGGGTATTGGGATGTTGAGGGTAGAGGGACATAGAGGGTTTAACGGTTTAGGGTTTAGGGTATTGGGTTGAGGGTATAGGGTTGAGGGTATACTAGGGTTGAGGGATTAGGGTAGAGAGGGAGAGATGGATTAAGGGTTTAGGTATTAAGGGTTGAGGTTTGAGAATTGAGGGTTGAGGGTGGTTTAATGTATACTAGCGTAGAGGGTAGAGCTAGTAGAGGGTGTAAGGGTTTAGGGTTTAACTAGGGTTGAGGGTATATGGTTCAAGGATTAGGGTTGAGGGTCCAATATTGTATAGGGTAGAGGGTATAGGGGTTGAGGGATTAGGGTTAATTAAGGGTATTTGAGGGTAGAGGGTTGAGGGTTGAGGGTTGAGGGTTTAAGGATTGAGGGATTAAGGGTTGAGGGTTGAGGGATTAGGGTAGAGAATAATTTACTTTGGTTTAAGGGTTTAAGGGTTGAGGGATTAGGGTCAAGGGTATAAGAGGGTATTGGACGGTTGAGGGTAGAGGGATGTAGAGGGTTTAATGGTTTAGGGTTTAGGGTATTGTGTTGAGGGTATAAGCCAATTAAGGGATTAGGGTTGAGGGTAGAGGGTAAAAGGTGTAAGGCTAGTTTAGGGTTTAAGCGTTTAGGGTTGAGGGACGTTAAGGGTTGAGGGTAGAGGGTTTAGGGTATAGCTAGGACATTTGAAGGTATATGGTTGAAGGTCAATTAGGGTTGAGGTTCCAATGTAGAGGGTAGAGGGAATAGGGGTTTAGGGTTTAAGGGTTGAGGGTTGAGGGATTAAGGGTTGAGGGTTGAGAATTGAGGGTTGAGGGTTTAATGTATAGGGTAGATCAGAGGGTAGAGGATAGAGGGTTGAAGAGTTGAGGGTTGAGGGTTTAAGGTTGAGGGTATATGGTTGAGGGATTATGGTTGAGGGTCTAATCATGTATAGGGTAGAGGGTGCAACTATAGGGGTTGAGGGTATGTATATGGTACATATGTCATTGAGGGATTAGTGTTGAGGGTCCAATATTGTATAGGGTAGAGGGTACAGGGGTTGAGGGATTAGGGTTTGACTAGGGTTGAGGGTAGAGGGTAGAGGGTAGAGGGTTGGGGGTTAATTAAGGGTTGAGGGTTGAGGGATTAGGGTAGAGAGTTTAGTAATTGGGTTTGAGGGTTTAACTAGGGTTGAGGGATTAGGGTCGAGGGTACTAGAGGTATATGGTTCAAGGATTAGGGTTTAGGGTCCAAAGTATATATAGGGTTTAAGGAGTTGAGGAGTAGGAGTTTAGGAGTATATCTAGGGCGTTTGAAGGGTATAACTCGTTAAGAAAAATCAGTCAGGATTAAAAGGATATATAAAAATTAAAAGTCTCGAGGATTAAAGTTAAAGGTTAAAGGAAAAGGAGTTAAAGGGATTTATATAAAATAAAATCAAAAGAAAAGAGGAGGCAATAAAAGATAAAGTTCACGGAATTAAAAACAAAACTTATAAAGAGTAAAAGATACAAAAGGTGAAACCATCTAACTCTAAAAGATCTCTCCGGAAGTGATAAAACCTCGAGATTAAAGGGAAATGGATCGTTCTCAGGTTAAAAGGATTGAAATGCAGATCGAAGTTAAAAAGGATGTCCCGAGATTAAAGATCAGGTCCATAAAATGCAAAAGTTATAATATGGTTCAAAAGGATTATGGTTAATTATATTAGGACCAATGTATATATATAGGGTAGAGGTGTAAAGGGTACTTTGGGGTTTAGGTTGAGGAGTTGAGATTAGAGGGTTGAGGGTATAATATGGTTCAAGGAATATTAGGGTTACGTTGAGGGTCCATTAATGTATAGGGTAGAGGGTATAGGGGTTGAGGGATTAGGGTTTAAGGGTACTTGCAGAGGGTTGAGGGTTGAGGGTAGAGGGTAGAGGGTCAAGGGTTTAAGGGTTGAGGGATTAAGGGTTGAGGGATTAGGGTAGAGAGTAATTTACTTGGATTTAAGGGTTGAGGGATTAGGGTCGATGGTATAAGAGGGTATTGGGTTGAAGGTAGAGGGACGTAGAGGGTTTACTGTCCCGATTTAGGAGTTTAAGGGTATAATAAGTGCAGAAAGAGTTTAAGAGCGGTTTAGGGTTGAGGTTGTGGTTTAGGGTATAGCTCCGGATGTTTGAGGGTATAATATGGTTGAAGTCAGTGGGGTTAGGGTTCAATGTAGAGGGTAGATGGTATAGGGGTTGAGGTTTAGGGTTTAGGGTTGAGGTTGGTTAAAGGTTGAGGGTTGAGGTGAGGGTTGAGGGTTTATGTATAGAGGTGAATCAAAGTGTGTAGGGTAGAGGGTTTAAGGGTTGAGGCTTGAGGTTTTATTAAGGTTGAGGGTAGAGGGTTGAAGTTATATGGTTGATGGATTAGGTTTTAGGGTCCAATATTGTATAGGTTGGTAGAGGGTATAGGGGTTGAGGGTATGTATATGGTTGAGTGATTAGGGTTGAGGGTCCAATGGATAGGGTAGAGGGTATAGGGGTTATGAGGGCTTAGGGTTTAACTAGGGTTGAGGGTTGAGGGTTAATTAAGGGTTTAATGTATTTTTCTCCAATTTTTTGAAAATTTTGGCACTATATATTTTACGCTGAAGGCGTATCCTATTTGAAGAAGACAAACATGAAACTACTAATCAATGGTTGATATCAGACTGCCAACCCTTGAAACTATTTGGTCCATTGATACCCTTTTCTTGATTTTATCACATTATAATAATAATTTACCTACAAAAGTCTGCCCCGTGCTACATAATATCTTATACATATTGCATATAATTTATTTCTACATGTGCTGCATAATATTTGCTACCATGTGTCATTAAAGTATTTTTTATTCTACTTTTTTATAGGCATGTAAATATTATTTGTTTTTCAAGTCCTAAATTACCAAGTGCTAGACAAAATTACTTTTTATTCTACTAAATTGACTATTCTATCATTTTACTCCTTGCTTGGTATAAATTTACAAACCACTTGGTTAACAAAATACTCTATGCATATACATATTACTTTTTTTAAGTATTTAATTATAAGGATTGTACTATTTTTTTTGGTATTTAACTATAAGGATTCATCTTCTTTTTATTTTCTTTTCCATTTTAAAATTTTGAACAAGTAAACTGAACATTTAGTAATTATAATTTTTTTTTAGATAATATTAGTTGAGTTTTTTTAAAATTTTAAAATTGTTTAAATAACAAGAATGGGAATTATAATGTAGATTCTTTTTGCATATACATATTATTTTTGTTTTTTTTGTATTGAAGCAATGCAAAAAGAGTACAATAAGAATAAGGCAACATGAAGGTTTCCAAAAGAAAAATTACATAGCAAACAACTAGATACATCTCAAACAATGCAAAATGAGTACAATAAGAATAAGGCAACACGAAGGTTGCCAAAAGAAGAATTAAATAGCAAACAAAAAGATTAGTATTTAATTTTTTTTGGTGCATAAGCAGGAGATCGTATTAATCAAAATTCAAAAAATTACAAATTGTTTGCCATTGTAGGAATATTCATGAAACCCTAGCAATAGATTTCCCAACCAGCCAAAAACTCGAGTGAACAAGCTAGAACTATGCTTCAGAATTTTTAGGCTACCCAAACCACCCATTTTGAGCCTCACCAAAGGCGAAGACAACCACCAAAACATCACCAAAAAACTAATCGAACCACCACTAGGAGCCACTGATGATTGAAAAAGCCAAAAAACCAACACCATCTCACTATGAGCACGAGGTCACAAGAAGCCATTGAGATATGTGAAGTCATTGAATTCTTCCACCCACTCCAAATCCTCAGTCTCCACCACCTTAAGATCTTTTTTCAGATACTCCACCCCAACCGCAACCACCATTTGATGCCTACCCAGCGTTAGTCCTTTCGGCTCCATTAGAAGCAGAAAAAAATGGACCACTACACCAGGAGTTTTGAGCATTTCTAAGTCTTTCAGACGCGGCACCCCAGAGTTGAGAATAGAGGCCAAAATAACCTCATCCATGCTACCTAGGAGATTAGGTTTAAACAACTTGCTCATCATTTCCCGAACCAAGCTTTTGGGGGTGCTTTGATCAAGCAAAGATGCCAAAACATGAGAGACTATGCGGAAATTAACTCAAACTATTTCACTATAGGCCACATGCTCTCGACCCAAAACCATTTTCTCCATGACCACCGTCAGCAAATCAAACTCTAGAAGAATCTGTTTGAGCCTTTGGTCCATGATTTTTTTGAAACCTGCCAGACTCACACCACAATCCAAGAAAATTGGAGTGTCGTGCCCAAAGGCAGATAGGGCCTCAACCGATTTAAACATTGCATACTTTGCATCCTCCTCCATTATTCTTTCTCACCCAAGAAAAGCCTCTAGAACGAAAACTCTAGAAAATGCAGAATGTGGAGATCACCACCTTCATTAGATTAAAATGAATGCCACCTTTTCATGGCATGCCATACCATGCATATGATCCACCCTTTGAGCTACTGAAAACTCATGTCGAGACCACTAGCCAGGGATGTCGTACCCCCGAGTATAAATGAGGGTGACGTTCAATCATGTTTTTGTTTAGTATTTAATTAATTATAAGGATTTGTATTATTTTTATTTTCTCTTCCATTTTAAACTTTAGAATTAGTAAGTATAATTTTTATTTATATTATATTAGTTGAGTTTTTAATTTTATTTTTAAACTGTTTAATTATGAGAATTATTTTTCCCATAATTGGGAATTATAATGTACATTATTTATTTCACATTATAATTTTATTTGAAAATAATATATATGAGATTATTTTAAATTATTTTTTACAAATTACAAATGAATTAAATAAAATAAAATAAGGCCTTTTATAAGTACGAGCATTAATGAAGGGCAGTTTGAGCTCGAATTTTAATGATGGCCTAGCATACGAAGCCGAGTATGCAGGATGACATCATTGGAGCCTTAGGAGATAAAATTTCCATAATGTGAGAGCCTTAGGAGATAAAATTTCCATAGCAATTCCCATATCCTAGAAGAGTATGTGTTGATGTTGTTGGAGCTAAAAAATCCACATTGGTTGTCCTGCACACCTCCATTTTCACTTATCCTCCCATATCCACCATATGCTCCATTTCCATTTCATAATAATTGACATTAGTATAAAGTACCAAAATAAGGCCCTTGATCATTACAATAAAGTGAAGTCCTTGCCTGAAATGTTCTCCTAGCAGCTCATGGCATGTCACCAAGACAATGCCTTATCAGAGAGAGTCTCACCATAGTCTCTTCAACACAAGTAGAAAGGCTTGATAAGAAATGTATATGAGACTCCTAAATGCCTAAGAGACATATTCAAATGTCTTCCCACCATCCTAAATCTGTGTGACATGTCTAAGAGATCTGGGCATGTCGAGGAGAGAATCTAACATTTCTCACCGATAAATCATACGAGTGTCAACATTCAAGAAACAAAAAACATCCCTCAGACACTGAGAGGTTATCATAAAATAAATTGTAAATCACTAGCAAAACAAGCACTGATGAAATAACAATGTCGAAGAGACATCGACATGTCGAGGAGAGAATCAAAGAAGTCTCTTCAACACTCAAGGAGAAAAGTATCGACAAGGCACAAAAATATCAAATAGACATTGGATGAGGTCTCATCGACATCCTAAAAATGATGTGTTGAGGAGACACAAAGATATCGAGAAGACATTATCAAAAGTCTCCCCAACATTCTAGCACAAAATATTGATGTGACTAAGGGATGTTGGAGAGAAGCGACCTCGGGTCTCCCCAACATAACAAAGTCACATAGGCATCATCAACAACTATTACTGCTAAGGAAAAAAATAAATACATGTCAAGGAGACATAAGCTTGTCGGTAAGAGAAATCCACCAGTCTCATCAACAAAAAAGAAAATCATCAGGGAGCAAACTAAGAAGTAAATATCAAAGAGACTTTGCGATATTGATGAGAGAAGCCTGAATGTCTTATAGACATTTCTCAAAAGATGGCCAAGGATATCAAAGAGAGATACATACATTGTGATTAGAGTCTCATTGACAAAATATGAAATAATTGTCACTGGATTGATTTGACGGATTAAGTCATCGAAGAGACAACTACCATTAATATGCAAGTTTTATAGTAAGGTGGCACGAGTGCCATTTATGAACCAAATTTGGTTTAAGCGTGCTAAAATTCAATAAAAGCAACCTCTGAGAAACAAATTTTCACTGCACACTATGGCTAAGCATCTAGAGGATGGAGTTGGACGAAAGAAAGCAACTTAGAAATTACGGCATTCACTCAAGTAAGTACACCTTGGCTCAGTTGAACGTAAATTTTCAAATATAGCTTGAAGTAAGCCTTGTTAGGGTTAGAATGGATAAAACCCCAGAAAAGACAAGAGCAAAAAGGAAAAAAGCTGAAACTAAACCTCTTAGTCAAGACTTAATAGATCAATGTCCTAGGTGTAGGCCTAAAGCATGAATAATTGCTTAGTTAAACCCATCATGTGAGACCCTAGTAGACAAGCATAAGAATTTGGGAGATATATGGACTCCACATAGAGGCTATGATTTGTTCATATATCATTATAGGAAGAAATACAGATATAGCCTAGTCTCGAACCCATGGAATTTGAATTTAGGGAAGCTAGTAATGCCAAATGTTTTTGTGAACGTAGAGTTAATTAGAGCACTGACAAAGAATTATAATCCCAAAACAAGGGAAATTCATTTTCTTGATGGGTCACAGTTTATGGTCATCATGAGGGATTATATTTGCATGGTCTTCCAATTGGACACTTCTTTGGAAAAGGAATTTTGCCTGAGATACTTGCTCGAGGAGTATCGCTCTATGGATACTAGTTCCAAGAGGTGGAACCTGCCTCTGCACATACCCAAGGATCCAGGAAATCAACCTATGAGGTTTTCTAGCAATGAAAAGCCCCCATTTTCTGTAGAATTGTTTGAAGAATATTATCAATACACATATTATTCAGCTGGCCAAGTGTTGGGAATTGAGGCCCTTTCCAACATGAGTATAGCTCCCATGCTTCTAGTCGTGGACATTCAGAGTCAAGATGCTAGGCCCTATGATTATGTAGAGTATCTGTTAGAGGGCATTAATAGTGCTCTTAATGCTATTAAGAATAATAGTGAAGCTATCAATTTTAAGCACTATTCACTTCTTATGCATATGATATTGTACGAAGGCCAGGTGATGGGACTCTAGGGAGAAGAATTAAGAGTAAAAGATCTGCATAGTGATGGTAATTCAAGACCAATGCAAATGTGGACATCAGTCTGGGATAGTAGATGTGGGAGATCCCACTACTTGTACTTTGAGGAGCATTTTGTCAAACCCTTGTATAAATTGCTTGGTCGTAAATGTGATTATAATCTATCCACAAAAGTACAAAGGTTTCTCTGACCAAAGGAGAATAGCCATGATGGAAAGATAAACCACAATTAGGGAGATTGGTACACTTTTTTAGATTGTACTATCATTAGGGTGTATGGATTTGAGGCAGAACCATATTTGTTGCCTAAGACTGTGTCAGATAGAGTTGCTTATCTTGATATTATAAGAAAATTTTCTTATTCAACCTTTATACATTTGAAAAGCTTTGGAAGGAAGACATTCATTCATTCTACTTTGTACTTTGGTAATTTCACCATTATTGTTGAATCGCCTAGTATGACTTGGTTGGAAGAAAGTTGAATTATTATGGCTTTCCGATTGGAAATAAGAGGAAGAATTTTGACCCTGAGCAACTTATAAGTGATGCCAAAATTTCTAAAAAAATGAAAGGATATGAGCATAATTTTGATGTTGATGATGTTGTCAAGAATTGTGAGGATGGTCAAGCGATAATGAGAAAAAATACATATAATATGATTGTTATGGTTGAGGCCTAGAGATTGAAAACTAACCCATCTTATGTAGAAGTTTTTTATGAAATTTAGGACCCCATGGAGAGAGTTGAATAGTTGCTTCTGCATGAAGAAGAGATAATAAAGGATGTACCTCTGGTGGCATTTGAGAGAAGAAGAAATGTTGGATTTTTGAGGCAAGCAGAAAATGTAGCACCATTAGACCATTTGTCACCTCAACCTACTCTAGAGGTAAGATTTTCAGTTAATACACCAATCATGGTAGAAGATGATATTGAAGAGGAGGATGAAATCACACAAATCAATACTCCTGTCATTCCTCCATATGAAATGCTACTAGAAAAGAGTGTAGTAAACTTTGAAGCTTCTGATGAGCTATTTGATGATGTGGGGCATCGAGCCAGTCAAGAGTTCATTGTAGATGATGCCTTTGTCTAGACTCCTGAATTTAAAGCTTTCATATATGGATATAAAGGAAAGGTGGTAAGGGAAAGGTTGAAGGACATTGACCTTGAGAAGGAAGCATATGCTTTAAAATAACTTCAACATGAAATTGATAGAAAAATGAAACATATGATTGATGAGAGAGGAAGGACATTGTTGAAAGAGGTTGGGATTATGCTCCTTTCGGGATGGGATATTAGTTTAGCCATTGTATTTGATAGTTTTCTGAAAAGAAAAAATAAAACCTTGCACTTAACAGATGAAGTTGGTGATAAGATCTACATTGGATTAGGATTTAATCCTGAGAATACTACATATAGATATGGGAAATCTATCCACTAGGGAAAGATCCTCCCCTAGTTGATTATGATCAGATTTTTGGACATCTTTTGGTGTAGAGAGTAGGAGAAACAAATCCCATGGAAATTGTCGATTTGAATGTGAATGTGGCCAAATTCACAAAGACTCAGATTCAAAAACTAGTAAGGGTTAACTAGGGGTTGATAGAAGAAAATGAAAAGTTGAAATAAGAGTTGGTCAACTACAGGGATAGACTACCTTCTTTTTCTTCAAGGCTCTATTCTTCATTAGTTGAACATGAAAGGAAAGTGCTTGAGGCAATGCCAAAAATAACATATTGGAAAAGAAGGCATGAGAAAGTGCAGAAGGAACAAGAAGAGTTAAAGGGAAAACTCAAAACCACTACCTTTGAGATGGCATCAGAAATAGTCTGCATGTGATTCCAAGACATGTACAAACATGCTAAACAAGTTTGGAAAATTCATAAAAAACATAAGCAACATTACTGGAAAATACTAGATTGAGTGATAGGATGAATGAGGTAGAGTCTCAGATCATTACAAAGAAAGAAGATAACTCTACTATGCTACAAGAATACTAGGAACTTATGAAATCTCATAGGGAGTTCCACAATACCCTGACACAGGAGTTGAGTGATTTCAGTTAGCCACTGAGTATGGCCTTACCCAATTTCTTTGAAGAAATAGAATTGAAAGATCATGATACATGGAAGGATGAAATTTCCAACTATCTACCACCTATTCTTGATGTGATTAATGATGAAGAGGAAGTGCTTGAGAGGACACACCAACAACTTGGGAGAATTTTTGAATTGGAGTATGCTATGAAAGACATCATATATAATGTAGACACTCATGCTAAAAGTGGGTACATGGAGAATTTGTCAAAGGTCAACTTGTTCATTTCACGGGCCAAGTAAGAGAGGAGTGATAGGGGATAGAGTTTGATAGCTTTGGATACACAATCATGGTGCATGAGCCTTGAACAAGTCTTAGATGACTACGAGCGCTTGCTGGAGATTAATGAACTAAACTGCATCCACTAGAAAACTCTTAATATTAAATAATGTTTATTCTATTTATGTTTTAGTTATGAAACAATGTGACTTTTTGTAAGAGGCCTGAAGCTTGTTGCTTCCCATACAAATAGGGAAAATAGGACCTGATTTTGAGATATCATATCATCATCATCACATTCCATTCCATTAGAGTAGGCATTAGTAAGAAAATAGATTGCATAATTTTCCCATCCATACCATATTTCAAAGAC
>VDFB02076061.1:0-10735 GCA_007258455.2 Sequoia sempervirens
TATCTTCTTGATATGTATCCTCCCAGGTAATTTGATTGGTGTGACAGTCTTGATCTATTGCCGATATTCCCAAAACACCTGCATTGGAATGTAATAGCTTATGGATCGGAGAGACCTATAGCTACTCATGTTGATATGGATTATTTATTCAAATGCTTTTGCTTAGAGGTATTTTAAGGTATCAAAATGTCAAAACTGATGTGATCACTAGTAATTATGATATCCAAAGGAGATTATATCAATTTTACACTCAAGATATGACCTTCTTTGGGAAATTTATAAGTGCAAATTTCTATAAAATTTTGTAAATTGTATAGTTCCAATAGTGGCCACATTTGGGGATGAATGATTGTGAGATCATTACAAGAATATAGATCTCTAGAAGAGTAGGCCAAAATTTTAGGGGTTATGAAAAATGGATTTTGGTGAGGATGGAATGGAAATGGATATGGAGGTGGAAAATGATTGAAATGGAAAAGATCCTATACTATTGTACATGGAAAGAATTTTTTTTTTTAATGAAGGAATTCTAGGATTGTCCATGTACTAGAAATTCCTATTCCTTTTGATTTCCTAAACTACTATGCATGGAAAAAAATTATTTTAAGAGGTTTGTCAAAAGTCGTCCATGCACTGGAAACCCTTAATACTCTATGTTTTTCAAGAGAAGAAATGCTTCAGGAACTGCCCATGTACAGGAAACTCTTGTTCCTCACCAGACATGTTCTACAAATAATATGAATCTTCTCCTCCCTTGTCGGTGATAACGAAGGGCCCTAACCACAAGGCTTCAAACTTTCCATGCTTTCCCTTCTCCTGAAATCTAGTATTCCACATTAATATCAATTCCTTCTCCTCAAAA
Source organism: Sequoia sempervirens (assembly GCA_007258455.2). Classification (NCBI taxonomy): domain Eukaryota; kingdom Viridiplantae; phylum Streptophyta; class Pinopsida; order Cupressales; family Cupressaceae; genus Sequoia; species Sequoia sempervirens. The sequence continues at coordinate 863 of VDFB02076061.1, forward strand.
TTTCTATTTTTATCTTTTTTATCAAATAGATATTTCACCTGTGATTGCAATTTCTCATTTTTCTTTTGAGTTTTCCTCCTTATTTCATCAAGTTTTGCAAGTTGTTCCAATCTTTCCTCCATTGGCTCTGGAATATCTATGTCTTCTTGAAGGATAAAATTATAAACTAGTAAAAAATTTTGTAGTGGCATCCTAGCCTATGTTCCATATACTAGTTCAAATGGAGACTTCCCAATTGCCTTCTTTATAGTAATCCTATCTACCCACACAACCATTCTTAACTTTGATTCCCATGCTTTTTTATTCCCATCTAACATCCTTCTTATGATCTTCAAAAGACTTTTATTACTGGACTCTTCCTAACCATTTCCTTGTGGGTGGTAAGGGGTTGCATAAGATATAGTAATGTCATACGTACTGCAAAAATATTTAAATTCATCAGACCTAAAACACATCCCATTGTCTATGATTAATCTCATTGGTGTACCAAATCTAGTTATGATATTCTCCATTAGGAAATTTATTACCACCTTACTTGTTGCTTGTTTAGTTGGGACTACTTCCACCCACTTAGTGAAGTAGTCGGTTGCCACCAATATCCACTTATGTCCCCCACTTGACTTCTCCTATATTTCCCCAATAAAATCAATTCCCCATTGATGAAAAGGAGCTTCAACTTGTAAAGTTCTAAGCGGTAGGGCTCCCTAATATTTCATCTTTCCTGAGAACTTCTGGAAAGCTTCACACCTCCTTACATATGAAAAGGAATCATTAAATATCTTATGCCAGTAATATCCTACCTTGAGAATCCTGTGTCCAGTCATTTTGGAAGAATAGTGACCTCCACACACTCCTCCATGCATCTCCCTTAGGACATGTCAAACTTGTGCTTCATCTAGCCATAATAACAACATTCCATCCTTGTTTTTCCAAAAAAGATCACCGTCTATGAACACATACTTATATGCTTGCAACTTCAAAGTTCTTTTTTGGTTATCATTCAATCCTTCAAGGCATTCTCCTCACTCTCTATATTGCAGATTTTATTTGTTTCAATGTTTCTCTCTGCCATTAGTTTGGCCAAACCTTGTTCCCTTACTAACTTGGTAATCTGAATCTCCATATCAAACTCTTGGATTATATTAATCCATTTGCACCTCTTCCCTGTCACCTTTATCTATACCAAAATATCTTTCATAGCTATGTGTGGAACATAGGAAATTACTTTGGATCCAACAAGATATGGTTTGAAAGCTTTTGTTGCTTTGACCAATGCAAAAGCTTTCTTTTCCATGATATCATACTTCAACTCTAACCCCTGTAGTGACTTGCTAAAAAAAGAAATAGGTTGCTCATGACCCTCATCATTCTTTTATAACATGACAGCTGCTATAGTATGGAATGAGGCAAATGAAAATATTTGAAAAGGTTTGGAAAAATTAGGAGACTTTAGGATAGGGGCTTCTTTGATGGCCTTTTTGATAAATATAAAGGCTTATGTAGTCCAGTCCATCTTTTCTTCCCTTTTCAGCATTTTGGATATAGGTTTAACAATTTCAGCAAAGTTTGACATGAATCTCCTGACAAAGTTAATTTTCCCAAAAAATGATTGAACAGCTTTGATAGTCTTGGGAATGGGGATTTTATCTATGGCTTCTACCCTTTCAGGGTCTATTCTAATCCTTTCTTTTGACACAATATGCCCTAAAATTTTACCCTCTATAGTAGCAGAGTGGCATTTTTTAGGATTTAGATTGATATCATATTCCAAAGCTTTGATGAATATCTTCTCCAAGTGTTCTACATGATCTTTGGCCCTTTTTGAATAATCAGTAAGGTCATCTTGGTACACTACCATCATAGCATTGATCAGATCTACAAATGCCACATCCATGGCCCTTTGGAAGGTCGCCCCTACATTTGTGAGACCAAATGGCATTCTCACATAAACATACATCCCCCATGGAGTGGTAAAAGTTGTCTTATATTGCTTATAATATTTAACTTTGACTTGATTGTAGCTAGAAAATCCATCTATCATTGATAACAACTCACACCCTATCACCTTATGTGGTATGGCTTCCATATTAGGGAGAGGGTAATTGTCTTTGAGGGAGGCAACATTTTAAATTCCTGAAGTCTACACACAATCTAATATCCCCATTCTTGTTTCTTACTAGAACCAGGTTTGAGACCCCATGTTGATCTAATGGGCGATGAATCCCTACATCTCACGGGTTTTCCACGGTTCCTCCTACATCTTTGGTTTTCCATATTTTGGGTTGTGGGCCTTTGATTTTGTCCTAACTTGAGTTTTGCATTTGGTTTTTAATGGGATCTCATGTTGAAATAATTTCCTCCCTATATGCCTTGAGATCTTCCTTGAGTGCCAATATAAACAAGTTCTTGTATTTCTTCAACAATGCGATCAACATTCTTCTAATCATTGGACTTATTTTCTTCCCAATGTATATCTTTTTGGTGCTAGCTTTCGATTATAGCATCACCAAGAAAAACCTCTAGAAAATTCACCTTTTCCTACTTATTACTGACCTTAATAATCCCTTTTTTCTCAAAAATTGTGCTTTTATCATTCCCATTAGATATTAATTGAATGACACTATCCCTATACTCTTTAATTTTCATCATTTCAAGTAATGGGACAAACATTTTTACTTGGGATAAATCTTGTGTAAAAGTCAAAGGAGGTACCTTCTTATTTCGTCCATCTTATTTTGTTTAGTTAAATCTCCTTTTCTCTCCTCTTTTTTCTCTTTTACTTACGTGTGTCGAGTTTTGTTTCTTTTTATGCAACTCTTTGTGCTTCCTCATACGAGACATGCTTTTTGCATATTTTCTTTTGGGGCTTCTTATTTTTGTTTTCTTTGGTGCTCCTTGTGTTTTGTCTTTCATAAATAGCCCTCTTGTAACACCTTCATTTTCATTCACTATTTTATTTCTCAACCATTATATAGTCAATTTCCTAATCTCTTCCTAAGTTGGTCTCCTTATATTGCATTTTCCTAGCCAATATAGTGCACTAGGAGGGCATTGTTCATCGTTACTTTCTTCATGATAAAAAAAAACTTGTTGTTCTGCCATGTGAATGTTGTATTTTTGATGATCAACATCATACTCATAACCTTCTTCTTTCGAAGATGAATATCTCTACTCAACAGGATGAAGGGTCTTGGAGGTTAAATATATCGTATGATCTTCTCCATCATTATCTACTAGTACTTCTTCTTGCATCTTTTGAGCTATAATACATTGATCAGGGGAATGTGGCACATCACAAATTTCACACCAAGGACTATTGTTGACCATCTACACTCCTCTTTTCTTTAAAGGGTCGGGAGTTTCTTTATTTTTAGATCTATCCATCACAGGTTTTTCATTCTTCCAATTTGTATTGTGAGGCATGTTATGTAACCTTGGCCTCTCATTTCTATATGTATTTTCTTGCCTATACTGAGGATTGTTGAATTGTTGAGGAACCCTAGGATTATCTCTTTTAGCAATCATTCTTGTAGCCTTCCTATTGTTTTCAAAGGTCAATGCTATTTTCTGAGCTTCAACTAAATTTTTGGGGCACCTATTTCTAAGCTCATATCCTATCTTTGGATCAAATGCTTTCAAATAAACACTCAATGCTACAGGGTCCGCAAACTTTGATCCAAGTGGTATCTTATTATGAAATTTGTTAAACTTCTAGTTAAAATTATAAATCGACTCATTTTGATTCTTTTGGATAGTCACTAATTCATGAAAGGAAAAGTCTAGTGCACATTGGTTCCCATATTGTTCAAGGAATTGATCATGAAATTCTTGAATAGAATCAATGGAAGCTATTGGTAAACTGTTAAACTAATCTCTAGCTTCTTTAGGTAATGACATCATGAATAGCCTCATTTGCATATCTTCATACTACATATCCAGATATTGAATAAAAGCATTAAAACTCCTTAAATGTTCCTCGATAGTGAGTGCACTACTTCCTTTAAATTTTGGGACAAGGCCTCTCCAACTGCTATCCATAGGGTAAGGATATAGTTGAAATCCTGCTAAGTCAAATTGTCTGATCATGGTTGTGTATTGCTGAGGGGGTGGTTTGTGAGGATGTTGATATTGGTATAATGGATTGTTGTATTGTGCATGAGGAGGTGGCATATATTGTTGGCCATGAGGTGGTTGAGCATTCAGATGATGTGATGCATTTTTTGGTGGAACATTTGGTTGTGTGTGTAGACATGTAAAATATACCGATTGACATTGTGCACTTGATCCCGACCTACTAACATCGTTTCGTCCTGAATCATCCCTCGGTCTAACCATTTAATCAAATATCATTATCTGATTAAATTCATCAATATTCCTCCCTTAATTAAATAAACCAGTTATTTAATTAAGTCTCTCTCTTTTTAATTAAATCAACCAATCTGATCTATTTATCCCTATTTAATTAAATAATCAATTTTAATTAATTAAATCTCTAAAGTCTATGTATTAAATTAAATAAATTAAAGAACTATATTTAATTTGATCTGGCATCATCTTTTTAATTAAATAAATCAAAATATTTATTTAATTAGCCTCTTATCATATTCCTCTCTTATCTAATTTAAATAAATCCATAGATTTGAGTCAAATAAGTCACATCATCTAATCTCCTATTAAATTAATTAACCCTTGATTAATTTAACCTCATCTCATGTCACATCCCCTAGATAATGCAAGTTGCACATGAAAATAGATTTAGTTCATTTATTAAATCTCTATTTTCCTCACAAGGCATCTTTTGGAATATTCCCTCAATTTGAATTCAAAAATTCCAAGTCAACATGTACATCTAACAAGGCATTTAAAACCTCTTACATGTCCTTTTCCTTGAGCCATGTGGCATTTATTGCATTTTCCCTTCCCTCTTGCATGTCATTTCAACAAATTTGAATTTCAAATATTGGCATTTATTGGCACAAACCCCAAATCTTGCACATCCATCATCCATTCATAGCTTGACAAGTGGCACCATATCATTGGATGAATGTTAGTCCACATTGCTCAAATTTGGACTTTCATCCATCTTGAAATACTATAAATAAAGAACTCATATCCTCATTTGATCATCCACAAATTATGCAAAAGTTATTATGCTAAAATATTTAGCCATTTTCATCCATCACCATTGAGTTCTTAGCTATGTTTTTACATATTTTGGCTTGGAGCTCTCATCCTTCACCAACAAAGTGGATCAATCTCATCAACATATCAAGCTTGCATCTTAGGAATTAGGAAAGGGCCAATTTTCACATCAAATTGGCACCAATTCCCCCATGGGATCATGTGTTTTCTATTCTAATTAGGATTGAATCTATATTTTCTTGTTTCATTGTGTTCTTTATTGATTTCTTTCTTAATTTGAAGTTTGTAAATGGATTTCATGGGGAATCCTTGTTCATGCTTGCAATATCTAACTTAATGTGTTTTGTTCTCTTTGCTGCGGTGCTAAGTTGGGGGTTCACACATTTAGTGCGGTTTGGGTGCCGTGATTGCTATATAGCACCGTATATAAACCGACCTTAAAAGTATTTAATGAAGATAAATGAAAAAAAAGCTTGGTAAGGACCCTTACCGGTGCCACGATGCCCGGATGGCCAGTGCGTGGAACTTCGATTAGAAATAATGAGAAAGTTGTAGTTGCACCATATCGCCAGGATGTTAGAGCTCAAATCTCAACATTGCAAGAAGCAAAGGTGTGTGAAATGAGTTGAAAGGCCTTAGGCCCCTTTTAAGCTTGAAAATTAGGGGTTTCTCACCCTGATTGGCTGTCCTGCTAGGGTTTTGGACCCTTGAACCTATTTCTGTCTAGTTGAGGCCTATTTTACATCGTTTTATTGCATTTAGACACGTTTTTGGGCCTCCTAGAGCCTTTTTGGACCTATCGGGCACCTTGTCCTCTTTTTTCGTGAGATCACCCAAAAATAAAAAATTTCGTCCAACCTCTCGAGGGGGCAATATAATGGCATGTTTTCTCTCACCATGTAGTAGTGGGGCAGGATTTTTAAATAATTTTTTTTTTGGATTTGATGAAATGCGTTTATTCTTTGAACCAACACAACAGAGTGCATTTGGCGCTTCAAGGGGGCCAAGAAATGTGAACACGTGGAAATATGCCGTTGACATTTGTGCACTTGATCTCGACCTACTAACATCATTTCATCACAGATCATCCCTCGGTCTAACCATTTAATCAAATCTCCTTATCTAATTAAGTTCATCAATATTCCTCCCTTAATTAAATGGCTTGGGTTATTTAATTTAAGTCTCTCTTCAATTAAATCAGCAATCTGATCTGAATTATCCCTATTTAATTAAATAGTCAATTTTATTTGATTAAATCTCTAAAGTCTACCTATTAAATTAAATAAATTAAAAACTTACTTGGTTTAATCTAACATCATGTCTTTTAATTAAATAAATCAAAATCCTTATTCAATTAATCCTTTATCACATTCTTCTCACATTTGATTTAAATAAATACACAAATTTAAGTCAAATAGGTCACATCACTTAATCGCTTCATTAAATTAATTAACCTAGATTAATTTAATCTCTTAATCATGTCCCATCCTCTAGATTTTGCAAGTTTACTTTTTGAAAATAGATTTAATTCATTTATTAAATCTCTATTTTCCTCACAAAGGCATCTTTTGGAATATTCTCTCAATTTGAATTCAAAAATTCCAAGTCAACATGTACATCCAACAAGACATTTAAGATCTCTTACATGTCCCTTTGCCTTGAGCCAAGTGGCATTTATTGCATTTTCCCTTCCCTCTTACATGTCATTTCAACAAATTTGAAATTCAAAATATGCCAAGTGGCATCATGTCACATTCGATGAATGTTAGTCCCACATTGCTCAAATTTGGACATTCATCCATCTTGGCATTCTATAAATAAAGAGCTCATATCCTCATTTGATGATCCACAAATTATGCAAAGTTATTATGCAAAGTTATTATGCTAAAACATTTAGCCATTTTCATCCATCACCTTTGAGTTCTTAGCTAGGTTTTTTCAAATTTTGGGCTTGGAGCTCTCATCCTTCACCAACAAAGCAGATCAATCATCATCAACATATCAAACTTGCATCTTAGGAGTTGGGAAAGGGCCAATTTTCACATCAAATTGGCACCAATTCCCCCATGGGAACATGTGTTTGCTATTCTAATTAGGATTGAATATGTATTTTCTTGTTTTATTGTGTTCTTCATTGTTTTATTTCCTAATTTGAAGTTTGTAAATGGATTTCATGGGGAATCCTTGTTCATGCTTGCAATATCTAACTTAAAGTTTTTGTTCTCTTTGTTTTGCAGGTACTAGGATTGGAGTTCACATAGTATGTATTGATTTCCTATCCGATATTGTTGTGATTTTTGTGGGTTTGAAGGTACTATATTGTTATTTTCTTTCCTGTGAGGTGGTACATATTTAGAGAGGTTAGTCATTTGAGCATTAATTTGAGCTTTCTACAATTTTAAATCTTGGAGTTCCTTTATTATTTGGAGCTCATATGTTCATGCTCTGGTTTTTCTCTTTCCACTTCTTTTCTCTCATACTCCAAGTGTGCATTTAACTCCTCATGATCATGAATTCATAATTTCCTTCAAGAGCTACATTATTATCAAGTTCATTATGATTTCCACCCATTCTATATTCATATTCTTGTTGTATCCTATCCCTTTCAGCCTTTATCCTTGCCTTGAATTCTCATCTTTCTGAGGATCTGGTTGATAGAAAGGATTCCTTTTCTCTTCAAGAGTATGAGGTTCTCTAGCTGAACTATTTGTTAATGCATCATAGTGATCATATGTCTCATTGTGTGGTTTTGATGTTTTGTCCTTATTTGTCATGCACATTTCATCAAACACCTTCTTACCTTTATCATTCTTATGTATCCATTTTCTTTTGTCACTAGGACCTTCTTTGTATAGGGACCTTCTACCATGGATATTGTGAATTATTGTGATATTTTGACATGTATTTTTCTTTATCAAAGTTGCCACTCACTTTCTTAAAAGTGAGAAAATGTTTTAACTTCTTATTCCCAACAGAGTTTGTATAATATTTTTGACTCTATGAAAAAGGCCCTAACTCTGAGTTGACTCCCCAGTGGAGTTTCCAAACTGTTAGGTCTCAAAAACGTAGGTTTGAACAACGAGAGGTTTTCAAGCTCTCACAATGTTTTTGGCTAATGTACAAGGCCAAATGATGAATTTGAACCTTCTACACTTTAGGCTCTGCCAGACCTAGGTAGTTGCACCTATGTGAATGAAGTCGACTTGAACTATGTGTTTCTTCCCTAAGTAGTCTATCCATAATGGAAATTTAAAGTGGAGAGATGAAATCCTAATTTGGTATAGATTGTATAAGTAATCTTAAAGTAAAGATCAATATGTTTAGTTAACAAATGTAAAAGATAGATGAATGAAACTAAATGACAGAGTGTATGAGACCAGTGCCTTGTTGGGTAAAATGGATTCAAATGAAAGTTTGAGATGAGTGACTTCTATCTGGCATAGATTCTAATTATTTTGCATACAAATATTTGTTCTTAACTTATATAAACATGCAATAATGTAATCACCAAGTTCTTCTTAATGATCCAAATGATACTTCTTAATTTATGTGGCTGACTTGAAGCGTTTAATATTTACATGAAAGAACCAACAAATCATACCGTATAGATGCAATAAATGTTCATTCATAAACTAATTATATGCTTGATATCTCAATTTAAATAATAAATAATTACCAACCTTAGATACAACTTAATAATATTTTTAATTAATCCGACAAACAACTAATACCAAAAATACACCACAAAAATCAGATGACTTACATTGATCCCTCTAGAGTTTTATACATGCATCATAGTCTTTTAAATGTAAAAATCATTGAAAATTATCTACTATATACTTCTCCTATTTGCCTACATCTATTTTGTCACTATGTAATAGATATATATACATCAAAATTGTGAAGGGATACGTCCCCTCAGAAATGTCTTCTACTAACAACAATAATTAAAATAGAAAATTAAGCTCTATTTACCCACAAATGATCTTTTGACAAATGGTCCAAGTAAAATTGTCGCTCATGAGTGTCAGTGCATTCTAGATTGATATCTCCATTTTCACCATCTTCTCATTTAGTTCACAGGCCTTGTCCACTGCTAAGTCTTTTCCTATAGTCATTTCCAGAATCTCTTGTAGCACTGACTCACATTCTTCAATCCATTTTTCCTTTTCTTTAATTTCTCCTCCATCTTCAAATAATGCTGGTAGTCCCTTTTTTGTGGCATCGATTAGTCCTTGTCCATCCACTTGCAATTCCTCATGAAAGTCTCTATGTTTTCTCATGATGTGGTTAGCAGTATCAATAGCCACATTATAAGGAACATCCCTCTTATTTATTTCTTGGCACTTTTCTTGGATTCTACCATCAATTCTCTTATGCTCTTGCTTTGTAATATAATTCTTTGAACGTGCCCCCCAAAGCTTGTTCAACCAAGTCAACAAGCTAGCTTGCCTTTTTTTGATCACTACAAAAATTGTATCATATTTACCCTAAGAATATGCATTTGATTCCTCTCATTGGTCTTTTTTTTGAGAGCTCTCACCATGAGTCAGCTACTTAGTGGATCCTATTGTGATTCCCATCATATCTTTAAGGCGATCATTTTCCCTGAGTATTCTTTCATTATTCATCTTATACGTTTCCTTCTCTTTAATTAACATTTCGATTTGGTTCTTATTCAACTTGGAAACATTGATGCCAATCTCTGACGTAGCCACAGGGTCAACTTCT
>VDFB02076063.1:0-41583 GCA_007258455.2 Sequoia sempervirens
CTTTTGTTACACTACTTGTGAAGTTCATGAAGTGTGTTGGGACTTATTTTTGTTCTCATTAAGCGTGTGTTTGTGTCACCCTCATTCTAATTCCACCCTAGAATTTTTTGGCATTGACCTAATTTGAATTTGTAAATACAAAATGGTGTGTGAGGCCGACTTTGGATATGTTTCAAATTTGGAGATGGTATAAATACAGGATGAGATATTGGTGAAAGATGTGCAAAGAAATAGAGCAAGATAGATGTGAGATAGAGTGTGTGGTTGAGCAAATCAGTGTGAAATCTTAGTGGCGAGTTTTTTAATGCAATGAGTCGAAGGTGTACTCTATCATTCAAGCATGTCTGCAAGTGTGTGAGTGAATTGTGGTGGAAATATTTGTTGTGCATTAATATTGTATTCTCTCTATAACGAATCTCTTATATCTTCTTTGTTTCTGTGTGGCAGTGAGCCCTCTGGGTGGTTAACCCTTGTTGGATAGTGAGTCTTGATCTGGGCAGTAAGTCCTTTTTTAGAAATGAGCCTTCTTTGGCAGTGAACCTTTGTATTCAATTTTGATATTCTCTATATTGTGAGCTAATCCTCACCATTTTTTTTCCCGTATTGGGTTTTTCATGTAAATATGGTGTTGTGTGTGTGTATGGTTTTTGCTTCTTTCAGTTTTTGCATTTGCACAATGATTAATCATATTAGCATAGTAAAGGATTTGTGAATGACCTAATTGAATTAATCTCTGGTCAATGTTGTAAAAGAAAAATTTGAGACAATTGATTCACCCCCCTCTCATTTGTCTAGTTCAAAAAAATAGTTATACCAAAAAAAATCATATTAAAAACCTCACCCACTCATATAGTATCATTTTGGAACATATTGAAAACCAAATTAGCAACATTATAATCAAAGGACCTTCGTGTGTTGCTACAACAAGACTATTGGAAATTGGATTGCATCAAATGGTTGTCATCGATGTCAACATAGTACCAAATGTATGAGGCGTTTACTGGAAGCTATTCCCTATCAAAGATGTTTTTTATCAGTAAATTTGTGTGTTGGTTTTTGGGTCTGGATTCTACTGGAAGACAAGCTATGACTCTGATATCTTAACTATGTCATTATGATTCACTTAGACAACTATATTCGAGATCTTGAGATGTTTTGTGTTGGGAGCAGTAAGTTATCAATGACATAGTTTAACTCTGTACATTACAGTTATGGTAGTATGATGAGAATCTAATTCGAAAGTTGTTTGATCGTTTGAAGCTTTTATGTTTTAGGTCCTAGTCTTGGCTGACCTGACACACATTATGTATTAAGAAGATTGAATCTACCTTGGGGATGTTTTGTATAGATCCTAGCTGACCTAATATGATGTACTACATGAATCATATATAAGATGTTTTGAAGTGAAGAAGTGTAGAAGGAGAGAGAGCGAGTGAGGAGTGAGTGTTCAAGTGCCTAAATGCGTTATCAGTTATGGATTAGTTGAGTGACTGTCATGTGATGTAGTACTACTTATATATAAATTCATTTGGAACTGAATCTTGCACAAGGAAGGTGTATTCCATCAGTTCATACCTCTAGCAGTGAGCTATAGCTTTTATATTATGGCTGAAAGCCATCTTTTGTATCTTTGTGGTAGTGAGCCCTCTAGGTTGTAGCCATTTTGGATAGTGAGTCCTTATTTTAGGCAATGAGCCATTTTCTAATTAGTTTTGATATTCTCTATAGTGTGAGTTAATCCTCACTATGGTTTTTCCATCATTGGGTTTTCCATGTAAATATAGTGTTACTGTGTTTTTGTGTTGGATTTGAGTTTTTGTATTGGTATTTGATGATTAATCATTTAAGTAGTATTAAGTATTAGTTTCGGTGATTGAATTAAAGGTTTAATTCTATGACAACTGATTAACCCCCCCTCTCTTAGTTGTCCTATTCAACAATTGGTATTAGAGCTCAATCCTTTGGAATGAGTTTAATAGCTTGAAGGAGATCTTGGTAAGTTGAACAAAATGGTGAAGGGATCTTATTTGGATGAAGAATTAAGAATAGAGACTTCAGAGTCTGAAAGTGAAGATCTGAAGAAAATATAAAGAAAGCAGATGAATGGATTCAAAAACTAAGGAATTAGATCCGAAAGTTCAAATTGAAACATAAAGAAGTTAGCGAGGAACTAAAGGAAGCAAAGGAGACTATTGAGAATCAAAGAATGAAACTTGAAGAGAGCAAAAGTATGGAAGAAAATCTAAAATTGGAAATTGAACAAAGAAATATAGAGATTATCAATCAGAAGACAAAAAAATGTGATAAGCTTGAACAAGAAGTAGTAACCCTAAGAGATGATTTGGAAAAACCGAAAGCTCATGAAGAAAGGTTCAAGACAAGTTCGACAATGCTTGATGAGTTGATTTCATCTCAGGGACCTACAAAGGATAAAGGTGGTCTAGGACTTGAAGAAGGGAAAATCTCAAAGACTAAACTAGTTTTCAACGAAGTGGATAATCAAAGGAAATTTCAAGGCAATACTTATCAAAACAAGAACCAAAGGAACAATATCGGAAGGTTTCCCATCTAACAACCTAATGGTAAAAGGTACCCATCTTTTAATGGTTTTTGTTTCTCATGATGTAAGTTTGAACATAAAGCAACAAAATGCAGAAGTAGGATGAACTAGAATAGAATGAGTCAGAATGTTGGATTCTTTACTAGACAATGTTATGTTTGCAACAAGTTTGGACATAGAGCTACTGAATGTAGAAGCCAATTGATGATGAACAAGTTTAATGCTAATAGAAGGATTCAATATTTTCAAGGCTATTGTTACACATGCAATATCTTCAGACACAAGGAAAATCAATGCAGGTCAAGAATGAATGCAAATCCATTTGATCAAGGATATGTTGCGTGCTACACTTGCAACAAACCATAACATATCTCAAAATTTTGTAGGAGAAAAGTTGGGAAGAAAACTAATATGGAACAAAAGATGAAGCCTACGAACAAGGTAGATCTCAAAGAAGTAAGGAGAGAAATGGAAAAAAAATGGAGGAAGAAGGAAGAACCTAAGAACAAGGATGAATCAAACAACCATGTATCTGCATCTAGTGCAGATAGCTCTTCCAAGTACTAAACCTAGTAGTGGTTTCAAGGGGAGCAGTCACATAAAAATCTAACAACCCCTCGATGTATGAGGTGCCATGCGATGACACAAAGATAAGTAATGTAAAACTTTATTTTGAAGGTATTGGAGAAAATTCTGACATAAAAGAAGTAAATCAAGAAAATTGCGGAACTCTTCTTAGTTTATAGTATATTTGGCAACTTAAAAGTTGAAAAACAACAATTACAAAATTAGGGAAAAATTAGATGAATTTAAGAAAATCACCATGACTTAGAGGAAAAGGAAGATTGTGGAAATGAGTCTATTGTACTAGGTTTTAGCATAGAGGCTTCTTCATCTAAAAGTTGATCCAACAACTTCATCTGAGGGGAAGATACTGACATAGTAAAGTATTGATGATGATGTCACAAGTAATAAATTACTTTTTGCAATTAAACCCTAAAAGTGGCAAGTTAAATAAAGATGTTGAGTGGTCATTCTTTTCACATTGTGAATTGAACGAGCTGAGTAAAGTGCAATTGAGAGATAAGGAGTTAGGGTTGTGGCAAGCACATGTACGAAGAACAAAGTTAGAACAATGAAGTCAAAGGCAATGGTTGTATTTGATCTGTGCAATGACGAATTGCAAAAATTAAAATTCAAGGGGATTAGATGATCTTTGACAAATCCTTTGGATTACAAAGGAAGCAATTGCAACAATTATAGGATTATGTAATAATGGACTCGTTCTAGTAAAGAAGTTAGTGAAGAACAAAGAGGTCGAAGCCCTAACTAGAGTGACAGGAGACCAAAGGGCACTTCAAATTCATACTATAGTCGACCTTGTGATAAGGTATGTGGCATATGACATTTCATATAAGATTTATTTTAGAAATAGGGAAGGTTCTACTTCATAAATTACAGTTTACATTATGCATCAAATGGTTGAAAAGAATGAGGATTTTGACTTGTGTGAGTTATTGAGGAATCAATTAATGGAGAACATCACTATAAAAAAGGAAGACAATTACCCTTTTCATTTCAGATCTCTGGTTATATGCTTGATGATGTATTTTCTGAAGTCATTACCATTGAAAGAGAATGCCATGTGGAAGTTAGTTGTACTGGTTGGTAAGAAGGTCTACCAGTATCTGGAATGTCTAGTAGAGAAGGAAAAGATTTGTAAAGAACACTTTGTAAAAAAAATAAATGCATGGAGCTCTAGTATGGTTTCCAATCTTGTTGGGACATCTGAGGAGAAATATTCCTCTAGGAGGGGGAAAGCAAGAAGAATCATTTCAAGATTCTCTCCGAAAATAAAGAAGCTAAAGATAGAGGAGAATAAAGAAGAAAAGGAAGTAAAGATTATAGAGGAAATTGATCTGGTATCAATGACTAATGATGAAGACAATTTTACTAAAGAGGTGTTGAAGATTCTTGTGTGATTTGATGGACTAAAGAAGATTGGAGATGTTTGGTTGTCCCGACCAACATATGAACAAGATGATATCATAGATTCCTTGGTTGTTTATATAATTCATAATGATATCTATTTGAGTGAATTGAAAAATGTCTTACCAGAAGTATTGATTAAGCAAATTGAAGTCAAATTAAAGGTACTAACACCCAGGGAAATAGAAGAAAAAGATGAGATTCAATTGGCTATGGAAGAAAGATGTGAAAATGCACAAAAGAGATTGACTGAGAGCATAAATGAATTGAAGACAGACATCAAAAACATAAACAATTTGTATAGGTATTGTCTTTGGTGGCCTACTACTATTAGAAACTATAGAGAAAAAATCGATGCTATTAAGCTTGAGCTAGACTCTATTGGAAAAACATATAATATCCTTAATGGCAAGGATGAAACACAAAATAAAAGGATCAATTCCTTATAGTATGAACTTGCAGGCATACTGGTACAGAGGGATAGTATTGTGAAGGCATTTTGGAAAGTCAAAGAGATAACTGAATTGAGATTGGAATAGCTTTCTGGTCTCCTGGTAGAAGCTGAGAAAAATGAACAAAATATCACTATCCTAGATACTCTTCTGGAAACAATTGATTCGATAGTGATGAACAATAGTATTTGTGTAAACATTAGAATGGAAGTGGATTCCTGGAAAACATTTCTTTTGGAATTAAAAGAAAAATACAAAGAGATATTTTAGGAGTGGAAGGATTGAGGTAAAGAATCATTTTTGATATCACTTTTTTTTAATTGTATTTTTGTAGAAAAATTTTGAACTAAGGGGGAGATAAATCATCCATTATTTGTCATTGATGTCAAAGGGGGAGAGAGAACATGTGAAAAATGAATATCATCATAGCTCAGCAAAAGGAGAAAACTTCAAAGGACATTGTTGTTGGCTTTTCACATTGTGTGTTTCCATCAATGACAAAGGGAGAGATTGTTAGAAATTGGATTGCATCAAATGGTTGTTGTCGATGTCAACACAGTACCAAATGTATGAGGCATTTACTAGAAGCTATTCCCTATCAAAGATGTCCTTTATTAGTAAACTAGTGTGTTGGTTTTTGGGTTCAGATTCTGCCGCAAGACAAGCTATGACTCTGATACCTTAACTATGTCATTATGATTCTCTCAAACAACTATAGTCGAGATCTTGAGATGTTTTGTGTTGGGAGTAGTAAGTTATCAATGACATATTTTAACTTTGTACACTACAGGTATGGTAGTATGATGAGAATCTAATTCAGAAGTTGTTTGACCATTTGAAGCTTTAATGTTTTGGGTCCCAATCTTGGCCGACCTGACACATTTTATGTATTAAGAAGATTGAATCTACCTTGGGGAGTTTTTGTATAGATCCTAGCCAACCTAATATGGTGTACTACATGAATCATATATAATATGTTTTGAAGTGAAGAAGTGTAGGAGAGAGAGTGAGTGAGGAGTGAGTGTGTGAGTGCCTAAATGCTTTATCAGTTGTAGATTAGTTGATCAATCATTATGTGATGTAGTACTACTTATACATAACTTCATTTGGAACTAAATCTTGCACAAGGTGTATTCCATCAGTTCATACCTCTGATAGTGAGCCATAACTTTTATATTATGACAAAAAACCATCTTTTGTATCTATGTGGTAGTGAGCCCTCCGGGTTGTAGCCCTTTGGACAATTAGTCCTTGTTTTGGATAGTGAATCCTTATTTCAGGCAGTGAACCTTTTTTGTAATCGATTTTGATATTCTCTATAGTGTGAGTTAATCCTCACCGTGGTTTTTCCCTCATTGGGTTTTCCATGTAAATTTGGTGTTACTATGTTTTTGTGTTGGATTTGAGTTTCTGCATTGGTATTTGATGATTAGTCATTTATGCAATATTAAGTATTAGTTCCATTGATTGAATTAAAGGTTTAATTTTGTGACAACTGATTCACCCCCCCTCTCAGTTGTCCTATTCAACAAAGACACACCAAATTTTTTTTCCAATGTCCTCTTCTACCTACTCCCAAAGGTAATTGAAAAAAACTGAGAAAAATGTACCACAAATATCAATAATGGATATTTTCATGATGTCTACCATCCACAAAGATTTCATTTATAAAATCTCGTGTGAATCAAGACTCCCTAGTGATATATACCAAAATGATTCCAAAGATCTTGTTGGGAACTTATCTTTCATCCATCTCCTTAACTTTAGTTCGCATGATATGCCTCTAGTTGGACCATCTCACAAACTCCCTTTATACCTTGAAGTCCCTAATACAAAATTAAAAATTAAAAAGGGTTCTTGTAGACAATGGATTATGTTTTAATATCTATATCTTATACTTGATCAAGCACCTTGGTTAATTAGAGGAAGCATTAGATCCCTAAAATATAATTATCAACACATATGACAATGTAGAGAGAAAATCAATAAAAATTATCCACCTTCCCATCATGGTCGGACCTATCATGAAAAAAACCTTATTACATCTCATAAAACTTTACCTTCCATATAACATCCTTCTTGGTCATCCTTGGCTTCATGTTATGCAAGATGTCTCATCCACATTCCACTAGTTCCCTAAATTCATACACTTAGGCATGGAGGTTACAAACATTGGAGATCCATGCACATACCAGTAATTAAAAAATGATGGAAGATAAATAACATAAACCCAACCATTGTCCAATCACAAAAATATCCATTAATTATAATACCAAAAATTAATCTTCCCATATGGATCATGGTGATCTTCCATCCACATCTAAAAATCATTAGATCCAAAAGTTGATTTAAGATCCTTGACAAAGGTTTTGGTGAGTACACAATTTAAGACGACTTTCACATAGGAAAGATTCCCTTTTCACCCAAAATGCATGGCGAGTCTATCATAAATAAGAAAGTATCATATTCATGTTATTTTGGATCAATAAAATGTATTAGCTTATGATTCCTTGTAGAAGAAATTATTAAAAGATCCAATGGCCCATGGATGTATGAATATGGACTAGCACCCTATTATATAAATAATGAATATCTAGTTGCTATTATGATGATGCAAAAAAAAATCAATTACCAAGGGAAATTCTAAGGTTTCCATGAAAAGGGGATCTTTGAGCCTATAGATATATATAAAAATAATGGAACTCGTGGGCTAGGATATGTGCCTCTTGATGAGAAAACCCAATTATTTTTATACTTCTATAATAACTTTGAATATATGAAAATGAAAAAATATAATATATTTATAGCCTCTATAATGACCTTGCCACAATCAAAATATTTAATAACACTATAAATTCCTAACTATCCATCTTGAGCTAAAACTCTTTGAGCTTAAACACTTTGAGCTTACTGAATAGTACCAGAAGATCACCCATCATTCAATTGGTTTCAAAATGATAAGCAATGATATAGTTCATGGGATTGAGGGACCAAATCCCACTAAGGGATTACACAAAGGGTTTTGATTTCAATATTGATGAAATCACATACTTTGGAGAATAGGGAGAATTTCTTAGTCATAAAAATGAAAAATAAAAAGAAACAATAAAAATTAAAAAGTTGAGTTCTCTATTGAAAACCTCTTTGAGGTGATGACCATAAAAGTAAAGATAAATATTTTTCTAATAGTGAAAACCTCTTGGAGGCTATATCAAATGAGGAATTCAACCTTCCCCTGACACCAACATAATACAAGATATTCACATATTATTTTTCAAGGAAAGTAAGGATGTTAATATGGGAACTAATGAGAATCCTAAACCTACCAAGATTGCACTCACATTTAGTCCTAAGGACAAATGAATCCTTATTCTCTTATTTAAATAACATTTAAATGTTTTTGCTTGGTCTTATGCCAAGATTTTTGATTTGAATCCATATCTTTTCTTGGTTTGATCCCAATGTGAACCATTTGGTTGTACATCCTAATGTGAAAACTATAAAGATTTTTTTTCAAGAAGATACACCTGTTAGGATATGGTTTTGTACACCATTGCATAAAATAATTTATTATAATGTTGTAATTAAATAATTATTTAGTTGTGATGCACCTTGGTGGTGTGGTTATTCACACTAGGTAATTATTTGGGGACCACTTGATGTTGTATTGTAATATTATATTATTATTTAAAGTGTGAGAGACAAGTGATAATGATTTAATATTGGAGAAATATTAAATAAAATGAAGTCTTAGTACCCAATATTAAATAAGGGGTTAGTTATTTTGTATTCACATGGTTTTTTGGTACGTGGTTTTACCTTACCACTAGTTGTATTTTGTGTGATCTTGTGTCTATAAAAGCAAACACATGTGTAGTGGTTTGGGTTGACTGAGTGGATTGTCTATCATTATTGAGTCTTATTGAGGAGTGTATTTTGTGAAGCATGGCATGGATGTGTGGATTCATGCTTGGACACATGGGAGTGCATTGGAGGGCTTGATGCTTCAAAAGTACTCATTGTAACTCTTCTATAGGTTTATTGCTAAATAATATGATGGAGTATGGATGCTTTTGGAGGCTAGGTTTTTCCCTCTTGAGGGTTTTCCTAGGGTATATCTTGTGTTATCTTGTGGCTTGTCTATTTGATCTATGCATTGAGGTTACTTGTATGCATGTTTATCTCTCATGGGTTATGTAGGAAATAAATTAATATCATGGGTTGAATGCAATATTTCCTAACAAGCAGTATCAGAACTTTCATGGCTGAAGAATTTTTGTTATAACCCTAGTTTGAGAGTTTTTACAAAGTTGAAGCCATGGACATGCATGTAGGGTTTGAGGCATTACAAGATATGGAACACATGTTGCAGGTGTTTGTATGCAGATTTGGGCTTTTGGGTTGTCAAGATTTGTTGGGTTTATTGCAAATCTAAAGTTTTCCAAATTTGGGTGAAAGAGGGTTTCATGGTTTGAGTTTTCATATGAGGGTTTTGTAGGAGAAATTTCATAGATGACCTCTTAAGACAAAATAGACCTCATAGTTGGATTTAGGATTGGCCAAGAGATGAAGATTGACATAAAATTTGACCTATTTTAGAAAAGTTGAAAAAATGCAAAAATGTTTGTCACAGCCTAATTTCACCATGTGCAGAAAAATATTATTAAAAAATATAAACCCGTCTTTGGAAAAATTCGCAGAAATTTTTTTTGTCATCGGGTTGAAATTATTTTCCTGCAAAATAGAAAATAATTATTAAAAAACGACATGTGAAAAGTTTTTTAAAAAATAAAAATGCTTGGGGTGGTACAAGGTCCGCAGACTCTGTACCCTTTGCGCTACATCAGCTTGGTACCCATAGCTGACGTTGTCATATCATATCAATCTTCAAAATATGTCAGCCTTTTTTACTTTATGTTTTGAAAAGGCTTTTTTAAAAAGGGATTAGACTAATCTTAAAGTCTTATTTTTCAAAGTTTTAAAATCCTCTTAACTGCCCCCCACCTCTCCATACTTTATGAAATTTTTTATTTTTAAACATTAAAATAAAAAATCCGCCACTATAGAGGTGCATAAATTAAATGGGGTTTATTTTTGAAGTGGGGCCCACCAAAAACTTGGTTATATAGGCAAATTGAATGGCTTTTTAAAATTTGCATAACTTTCACCCACGATGTCCTTTTTCGACTTCTTGTAGTCGTTGGAAAGCTCTTTCCATGCTCTTTGCTATGGAGTTGGTTTGGTTCCTTGATTTTTCCATTTTGACATGTTTTTGGAGCTTAGAAGTCAGATGTTCTCATTTTCACTATTTTGAGCATAACTATTGCATACATAGTCGGATTTTCGATTTCAAAGAGGCGTTGGAGAGTATTTATAGTGTACTATGCAGTGGTTTAGATTGTTTATCAGTTTGAGGAGCAGGATGAGCTTGGTACTTATTTGATCACTTGTAGGAGCCTGAGATTTGGGGGGTGATTGTGTGAGCATCTGGATGAGTCAAGAGGAAAAACCTTGAGGGAGTACATGTTTTTATATGATATTTATGATGATACAACTGATTATCAAATTGGTGCTTCCAAGTATAGGTTTACAAGTGATTTTTAGAGTTGGGACTTTGATAGTGATAGGTACATAGGTTGTCTTTGGTTTTGAGGACATGGTTGGACATGGTTTGAGACTTGGAGTCTTGTATGGGTGATAATTGAGTGCTGGTACAATGATGGCTATGGTTATGGTGTCATGGATATGTAGGTACATTTGATGCATTGACATGACATGATCATGTGTGTGGTGTTTGGTGGTGATATGGTTTGGTATTAGGATATTGTTCTTATCTTCTTGATGCTTATTTGGTTCCTTGACTATGATTACTCGTTTGTGGACATGGTTGGAAAATCAGATTTGTGGTTGATTTGGTGTTTGAGTCTTGATGTCTATAGGACTATCTTCTTTGATATCTCAGTTTGCAAGTTACTAATGTGATGGTGAGTTTGCATGTTTCAGTGACTGGATCTACGAGTTATGCAGTTGTATGGATTGATCACCCATTCAGTTGTAGTGGGATGATTCAAATGTGGACTGTCTATATCCACCAGGTTTGATTCATTGTTGTTGTAGATTTCATTAGTTGACCTTGTCTGTGGTCATTTGTGCATTGGTATGTTGTTTCGGGATTGAGATGATGGATGATTTGAGTACTTGATTAGTTGGATGATTTGAGTACTTGATTAGTTGGATGATGGGACTTGTAGCATGTGGTTTGATCACAATGCCATGATATCTTGTTATATTCATTGGTTATACAATTTCAGTGGGAGCTTTTAACAGTGATGTTTTGGTGGCGTTGGATTGGTTTGTGATGTTTTGTTGGTGGTTTATGTATCTTCTTGGCTTGGAGATCTTGGTTTCACTTGTATGTCACTGATATTATAGTTGTGTGTAGACCTGGATGATCTTCATGGAGAGGATGGTAGTCATGATGGTATGTGTAGCTCGTATCATGATTTAGTGGGATTTGTTGGTAGTGATGTCAATGCATCATTGGTGATGGCTATCTTCATATGTTTGGAGATGTGAGTTTTTGGTTTAGAGTGTGATTGTTGTTATGTCATGGTTTACTCTTTATACTAGTTTAGATTTTGGCATGGTACATGTCCTCTTGAGACCATGATGTTTACATTGGTGCATGTGATCCCCTAGGAGGAGATGGTTAGATCATGTTGTCATGATAGGTTCCTGATTCTATGGTTGGAGCTTTGACATTGATCTTGGTAGTTCTCTTTGTATTGAGTATATTGATCATTTGCTTGATTACTTCATGATGGTGCTATGTTGCATTTGTAGTTTCGTATGGATTGATTGGTTACAGGTACTCATGGATACTTGGAGATGTAGGTGATGGTTGAAGTTCTCTTGTGATTAGAGACATTTTCTTGAGATAGTTACTCTTTGGAGGTTTCAGCAGGAAGACTGAGGATCTTTCACCTAGATATGGACATGATTTCATGATGGACTGATAGAGGAGATTGTTCTTGGAGTGAGTCATGATGACTTGGTTATCCTGGAGGAGCATTCTCATTCCCCACTCTTGGTCTACTTGATAGTTCTTTATTTGAGAGGTATTTTCCCATTATATCTTTCAGATGTGTTATGTTTCATGCTCTGATTTCTCATGGGACTGAGTAGAGTCATGGTGATTGATTTGGATACTCATTTGAGGATGGTTTAGCATGAGTTTATGTTGCTTTATCTTTCATGGATATGGATCTTGAGCTATGGATAGTTACTTCTGAAGGATTCATTTTGAGGGATGTTATGGCATGGTTATCTCCTTGTGCATTTGAGTTTATGATATCATTCTTTGATGAGGATTGATTAGGAGATGGTTTATGGGCTGATTTCTAGTTTTGGGAATAGTTACTTTGAGTTTGATATTCTTGATTAGAGAAGCTTACATCCATGTTAGCATTGTTACATTGATTCATATGTTGTACTTGGTCTATGAGATTGAGTGTTATGGATGTTGTTGAGGCTTTTCATTTGGGGTTGTTTAAGAGATCATACTTGACACAACAATACACTTTTGAGGTGTTGGTAGAAGGACATTATGGTTTACAGGTTTCTCTCTTCATGGTTCCTTCCTGGATGTTCATATGATTTGGGGAGGATGGTGGCAACATGTTGTGAGAGATTATGTAGCTCTTTGGGTTGTATGTGTGGATCATTGTTATTGTTCTTGGTACTTCATTATTTGATTTACTTATCACACCTTGATGTATAGTGTTGACTGGTAGACTTGATATGCTTTGACATTACCTATGTAGTGGGAGTTCTTGGATATGTACATTCTTTATTGATAGGTTTTATATAAGGAGCTTGTGGTAGCAGTTTATGGATTGCATATGTTCTTGGCATGAGTTTACTGATGTATTGATACCTTGGAGGTATGAATGGTTGGATGTATTAGCACGTGTTGTGGATTCTATGTCTAATCATGTGGGTTTTTCAGTTGATAGTAGGTTGGCTAGAGCCTCTATTATCACTTGGATTTGATGCTTGTGCTTATAGTTTGGTGCATCTTCACCTTGCCATGTTCCTTATCTTCAATAGGTGGCACATTGGAGGATGAGAGGAGTTCTTGCTTGAGATGGTGGTCACTTTGTTCTTATTGCAGGTATCTTGATGGAGCATGGGAGCATGTTGGAGATTCATGTGGTTTCATGTATGGCTATAATGATGTATTTCATGTATTGATCCATTATGCAATGTATACAACAAGTGGGAGAATGTTAGGATATGGTGTTGTACACCATTGCATAAAATGATCTATTATAATGTTGTAATTAAATAATTATTTAGTTTTGATGCACCTTGGTGGTGTGGTTAATCACACTAGGTAATTATTTGGGGACCACTTGATGTTGTATTGTAGCATTGTATTATTATTTAATGTGTGGGAGACATGTGATAATAATTTAATATTGGGGAAATATTAAATAAAGTGAAGTCTTAGTATCCAATATTAAATAAGGGGTTAGTGGTTTTTTATTCACATGGTTTTGTGGTACGTGGTTTTACCTTACCACTAGTTGTATTTTGTGTGAGCTTGTGTCTATAAAAGAAAACACATGTGTAGTGGTTTGGGTTGGTTGAGTGGGTTGGTTGAGTGGGTTGGTTGTCATTATTGAGTCTTCTTGAGGAGTGCATTTGTGAAGCATGTAATGGGATGTGTGGATTCATGCTTGGACACATGAGAATGCGTTGGAGGGCTTGATGCTTCAGAGGTATTCATTGTAACTCTTATATTGGTTTATTGTTGAATAATATGATGGAGTATGGATGCTTTTGGAGGCTGGATTTTTCCCTCTTGAGGGTTTTCCCAGGGTATATCTTGTGTTATCTTGTGGCTTGTCTATTTGATCTATGCATTGAGGTTACTTGTATGCATGTTTATCTCTCATGGGTTATGTAGGAAATGTATTAAGATCATGAATTGAATGCAATATTTCCTAACAACTTAGATTCATCCTTCTTGTCAAGGAAGAATTGCATAAGGTTTTAGAAGTAGATTTCATTTGTCCCATCAACTATTCTAAATGGATGTCAAATATTGTACCTATTAGAATTAAACCCAAGGGTATTAGAGTGTGTATATATTTTATGGATATCAATAAGGTATATTTAAAAGATTATTTCCCCTTATCCAATATTGACATGATTGCGGATTTGATATTAGGACATAAAATGCTCTCCCCCATAGATGTTTTTTGGGGTATAATAAAATTTTCATTACAATTGAATATCAACATAAAATGACCTTTATCACCCTATGGGGGATCATCTATCAAATCATGCATTTTGGATTGAATAATTCTAGTGCAACTTAACAAAGAGCCATGTAGTAATATTTCATGACATTGTTGAAGATTATGTAGATAACATATTGGGTAAATCAAAGACCAAAACCAAACATTCTAATATCCTCCAATAGATATTTTCATTGAATAAGGGAGTACAAAGTGCATCTAAATCCAAAAAAGTTTTTTTTCAATGTTACATATAGAAAATTATTGGGACTCATAGTATCCATTAGAGGAATTGAGGTAGATCTAGATAAAGTTAAAGACATCTCAAAAATTCCTCTTAGCAATCTCAAACAACTTTATAGTTTACAAGGAAAACTCCAAGCTATTTGAAAATTTATTTCATAGTTTTTAGATATATGTCAACCATTCTCACACTTGTTAAAGAAAAACACAATGTTCCATTGGGATAAGCAATGTAAAAATTCATTTGATTTTCTTAAATATTATCTTTCAAATCCTCTAGTGATTTTCTTAGGAAGACATTTATTACTATATATTTTAGTCACCCAAGTTACTATAGGAGCTCTCCTAGCTTAGTATGATCAATGCAAAGACAAAGTTATGTAAATTAGATAATAAAAAAATTGGTTATTCATGAAGTCAATTACACCATCATGGAAAAAATATGCTTGGTCATTGTATTTACATCCTATAAGTTGCAACACTACATTCTCAACAATAAATCACAACTTGTTCCTAAAATTGATCCTTTCAAATACCTCCTATACAAAAAAACTCTTATAGAGAGAATGGTGAAGTGGATCATATTGCCTAGAGAATATGAAATTGAATGCATAGAAAAAAAAAGAAATTAAGAGGCACACACTTATAGATCATATAGTAGAGGCCCATTTATTAGATCATCAGCCCTTAATAAGAAAATTTCTAGATGAGTCCATCCTCTCTCTTGAATAATCGATAGCATGGAATTATATTTTGATGGCTCCTTCACCTCCCATGGTTCAAAGAAAAAATTCATGTCCCTTACACCACAAGATTATTTAATTATGATATTGCTATCAGGATTCAATCGTGTAGTTTCGAGTCAAACTCATTGACCCATGTTTCATGAGTAGTGGTTCAACAAGAACCCATCTCTCATGATATCGAATGGTCCACTTAGCACTCATTGCATCTAGGTGATGCTCCAGAGGTGAAGCAGGTCTCCCATGAGGTCACCCATCCCGATGCTCGGCTCAAAGCCTTAACGGGAGTTTTCTCAAGGTTAAGCCTGAGTTGTTACCCCATTTGCAAAACCTTCAAAGTGTTGTGCCTTATGAACCATTCATAATAGAGCCCCTTTAGTTGGAGCATCTGGGATGGGTGACCCCCGGGACGGACCCGTGCTTCACCTCTGAGCATCACCTAGATGCAATGAGTCTAAGTGGACCATTCGATATCATGAGAGATGGGTTTTTGTTGAACCACTACTCATGAAACATGGGTCAATGAGTTTGACTCGAAACTACACGGTTGAATCCGATAGCAATATCATAATTTGACACGCTGTGGAAAAATACCTCCTACTTATCAATTGATGAGCTAAAGGGGCTCTATTATGAATGGTTCATAAGGCACAACACTTGCTGAAGGTTTTGCAAATGGGGTAACAACTCAAGCGGGCTTAACCTTGGAGAAAACTCCCTGGTTAAGCGCGCTTGAGCTGGAGCAGTACTGGGATGGGTGACCTCCCGGGACGGACCAGTGCTTCACCTCTGTGAGCATCACCTAGATGCAATGAGTGCTACGCGGACCATTCGATATCATGAGAGATGGGTTCTTGTTGAACCACTACTCATGAAACATGGGTCAATGAGTTTGACTCAAAACTACACGGTTGAATCTTGATAGCAATATCATAATTTGGCACGATGTGGAAAAATACCTCCTACTTATCAAGATTATTTAATACCAAAATATTTTAGAATTGAATTCTCTTTTATGAATAATATAGCATAATATGAATTACTCATCTTATCTTTGAAATTAGTTGTACAATGGAACATTAAACACTTGCAAGTTAGTGGTAATTCTCAATTGATCATCACATAATTTAATAATGAATACCACATAAAGGATGAAAAAATCATCCCCTAAAAGTGAATGGTTGAAAAATGTAAGTAGTATTTCACTTACATTCAGTTTGAACATGTTTCACATATTAATAACAACTTTATAGATGCTATGGATACTATTGGTTCCCTTCTAACTGTGGATACTAACACCCAAAACTATAAATTATTCTTTAAATAGTTATTGATCATAACATATGATGTACCAATATTTGATGTGGTGTGTGAGATTATTGGTACTAACTCCCTTAGTATCACAATATTTACACTCACCATGATGGTCAAACATTAGACCATCCAATTATCACATAACCAACATAAAAAAAATTATCCACAAAGCCTCTCATTTCACCCTCCTTGGAAGCACATTATATTGTAGAGGCTATGACAAGACCTTATTACATTGTTTAAACTAAAATGAGGCTATGAAAAGACCCTTATAGATTAGGTACATGATTAAGTGGAATCTATTGATAGTGGTGGTTTATTAGTGGTGATCATGGTGTCATGCATGTTCCTTGTATTCTTGGATTTTTGGTATGACATGGTTGTTATGCACATGTATTGGTGGTGTTGGAGTGATTACTAATTTTAGGTGGTGGTTTATCTTCTTGGCTTGGAGACCTTGGTTCTACTTTATTCCATAGACTTATTAGTATTACAATTGAGTGTGTGTGGATCGTGAGTGATATTCATTTAGAAGATGGTTATCATGATGCCATGAATAACTCAATATCACAATTTAGTGGGAGATTTAGAAAATATTAGATTTATCACTTGGTGATGGATGATCTTCTATAATGGTTGTGGGTGTCATAAAAAAATCTTGGATCATGATTCTTATATACACTGAGAATATTTTGACATCTTGAGTTCCATTGGTAAGAGATGGTTATCTTCATGTGTTTGGAGATGTTAAAATTTTGGGATCCTTGTGTTTAGAGAATAGCTTGGTATTTATCTATTGTGCACTCTTGATTGCAAGTTAGATTTTTGGCATGATACAAATACCCTTCGGAGTAGGATATGCTCATTGGAGCATATAATATTCCTAGAGTATATGTTAGATCGTGATGTAAGGATATGTTCCTAATTTTTTAGTTAATTTTTTTATGGTGATTAGGATAGTTTGCTTGGTATTGAGTACATTGGCCATGTGCTTGGGATCTTCATGAGACTGCAATGTTGCATTTGGATCTCGACACAAATTGATTGATTGTAGGCGCTTGTGGATACTTGGAGACTTGGGTGAGGCTTGATTTTTCTTGGGTTTAAAGATATTTGTTGAGATGGTTTCTCTTTGGTAGTTTTAGTAGGAATTTTGAGGAGCCTTCCCTTGGATATGGATGTGAATTCATGATGCACTTGAGAGGAAATTATTCTTGGAGAGAGTAATTGTGGCTTGACGTATCCTAGAGGAGCAATCTCATTTGCCACTCATAGTCTACTTGCCATAAAATCATCTGATAGGTATTGGCCATATGGTTTTTAAATGCATTATGTTTTTTGCTTTGTATTCTCATGGATATGGATCTTGAGCTATGCTTGTTAATTCTAGAGGGTTCATTTAAGGAATGTTTGACATGATTTGTTCCTTATGCATATGAGTTGATGATGATGAAATTTATTGAGATTCTATGAGATTTTGTTTGGCTTATTCCTAGTTATAAATGGATTTGAGTTTGATCTTATTTGGTTAGAGAGGCTTACATCCTATTTTGTCTATTAAAATTCATATGATATATTTTATTTATGAGATTGAACGATTGTGTATTGTTGAGGATTTTTACTTAGGGTTGTGAAGGAGGTCTAACTTGACACAAATTAGCACTTTGAGGAGTTGGTATAAGGACATGTTATGTGATTTATATTTTTTTTATGATTATTTTCTAAAGGTTCATGTTAACATGTGTTGTAGAGAACTTGGGAGAGTTATGGTGATTTGTGAAAGATTGCGTAGTGAATTTTTGTTGCATGTGTGGATCATTGTGATTTTTATTTATTACTACATGGTTTTAATTATTAGCCACACCTTAGTTTGAGTGTTGATTAGTTAACTTGCTATGCCTTGATCTATTTTTCAGATTTGACATTACTCAAGTAGTGGGAGTTTCTAGATATGTATGTAGAACTTCATTGACAAATTTTATACAAGGAGCTTGTGATTGTAATTTTTGCGTTGGATATGTTGTTGGCATGAGTCGTATTAGTATTTAAAGTACCTTAAAGATATGGATGATTGGATGTATTAGCATTTCCTATGATTTCTATTTATAGTCATCTAGGTTTTTTCTTTGACAACTACTCAAACCTATTTGTTACCATTTGAATTAGTGTTTATGTTTGGATATCAAGTTGAGGAAAGATTCATTCTTCTATGTGACATTTAATGTGGTGTCTCTTTGGATTGGATCTTATCTTTGGCGCATTGGCATGATGAAGGATGAGAGGAGTTCTTGATTGAGATGCTTCTCACCTTTTTTTTTGTAGGTATCTTGATGGAGAACATTGAGCACTTGGATGTTTCAATGGTACATGTTGGATTTAGGGATTGTTTGTTAATGTTTGAGTTTACTTTTTCCCCCTTATGCAAAATATATATGTGGGAGAATGTTGAAAACTGTTTTATACACATTGTACAAGAAAATACATATTTTAATTATGTAAAATAAATATTTATTTTTGGTGTATTTTTAGAGGTGTTTAGCAACATTAAATATTTATTTGGGTCCACTTGTTAATTTGTATTATAACATTGGTTAGATATTTTATATATATTGAGAAAATATTTGATATTTGAAAAAAAAATTACCAAAAGGGAAAACTTAGTACCAAAAAGTAAATGAGAAGTACATCTAGTTTTGTAAGCTCGTGGTATTAAACACATGGTTTATGTAATACCACTTGGTAGTTTTGTGCAAGCTTTTTTTTATTAAATAAATAAAATGAGTAGTTGTTGGGTTATCTTGTTGACTAAAGTTGATTGGGCTCTCTTGTAAGTGCATAAATGAAACATGGCTTGGGATGTATGGTTGGATGGTTACCCATTTTTCTTGAATACATGGATGATGCATTAGAAGAGTTTGATGTTTTAAAATTATTTATGGAAATTTTGTAAGTGTATTGTAATGTTTCATTACTGAATAATATATCATTTGAGTGTGGATGCTTTTGGAGGATGGGTTTTTCCCTAATGAGAGTTTTTCTAAGTTATATCTTATGTCATCTTGATGGTATGTTTTCCTTTTATTTTGTAGGGTGGATTATGAGTACTTGTTTGCATATTTTACTCACAAAATTATGTGAAAATATTTTTATTGTTACAATATTTTCCTTTCAATATGATTCCTTTATATGTCCATCCCATAAATTCCTTATATAATGTTTCAGCTACTCAAGCATGAAGGATGATAGATATATAAAGTGAAGGGAATGAGAAAAAAATAACCATCAACTATTACAAATATGAGCATGCACAATTCTTTTTGAGAAACAAAAATGTAGACATAAGGGGGAGGGCCCTATAATGGAGCCCCCTAATTTTAGGGGTCCACCTAAAGCACCATGTTAGTCAAAGATAAAAAAAACTTCACTACCTATGTAATGATTACTTGGACAAGATTTTGTTTTGAGGGGTTTTTGACTCATCTACCATGTGGAGGATGAGGAGAGGTGGAGTGGGGTATTTTCCAAGACGTTTTGAAGGCCGGACAATGGTGGATTAGGAGGACCCATGGTCCTAGTCTAAGGTCTCATAAGTACATGTTGACCATGTCATGTGGCAGGCATGAACAACACCGCCTTTTTTTTAAAACATGCTAACAATAAATGCTCACTTCCTCCTCTTTCCTTCTTGATTTTCCACATTAACATTGCGTCCATCTACATTTCAATATATGGGATGCGGTTAGATTTCCATGCCATGGAGCCTTCAATGCTTCAATACCTCACATTTATCGCTCTCCAACACCCCACTATTGAGACTCATCTTCTCAAAATTTCATCTTTTTTCACTAAAACATGTTCACTTTAGCTCTATATTGGTGATGAATTCCACAAAAGGAATGATCACAAATGATGGCTCATTGTTCATTACATGTCTTCCAAGTTGTTATTTTCATGCCTTTGACCCAAGTGGGGATTATACATCTCACTAAGGCAATGAACAAGGCATGCATTTTAAGGCGTTTGTTGAGTTTCCTTTCTTATCTTTTCATATTTTCACACTTCACTTCTTAGTATTTCTTCAATATATGTGTTTCTTCCACGATTTATGTCATTGCTAACTATTTTATTGATTGATGATACATGTTTAAAGTTTGACTCCAATGTCTTAATGTGAATGAAGGTTGAGGCCATCATACCTAATAAAAAAATTTAATTGTTTTTTATTATATTGTTTATTCATGAGGGTTATCTTCATTTTACTCCTTCACCTGGCTTTAAATGGAAGCATAGTGGATGGGGTCCTAACTAAGACAATCACCCACTAAAACATAGTTTGAAATGGTTTTAAATTAAAGCATAGTTTTAAATGGGGTTTAAGGGTTCACATACCATTTGTTTCTATCTATTTCTCATTCTTTAGTGCTTAAGATGGGATTCCATCATTTCACTCTTTTTGGTGATCATATATGAAAGGTTTTTTGGATTTTTATCGTGCTTGTATCATAAATGAAGTGACCCAATTGGTTTTTTTTTTCTTTTGGTTCTATCACTAATGAAGTGACCCAATTGGTTGTTTAGTTTTCTTTATGGTTGTTTCAGTAATGAAGTGACCCAACTAGTTTTTTTGGTTTTCTTTGTGATTTTGAAAATAAAAAAAGACACAATAATGGTTGGTGGTATGTCTAATTGAATGCTTAAGGATTTTTGTTTCTTTAACTTTTGATTCAAAAGATTCAAAAGATTCTCAATTTCAAAGTTGGTGTTCAAGGCTATTTGTTGTAGTTGTTTATTCTTTTTTTGAATGGTGTTTGTCAACACAACCATCTAATGTGTTTTGCAATACATTTATCAATCATGAAAAATTCAAATCTTCTATTTGAGCATAATTATGACCTCTCTAATTTAAGTTATAAATTTAATCTTATAGTTATTTCAATTGATAATTTTAAACATAATTTATGGAAATGGGTTATCAAATTTTTTATCCGTTGTCAAAAATATTGTAAAGTCGGCTTCATTGTTCATTACCTACTTTAGATATTTTGTATCTAATAGCATTTAAACAATTATTTAAACCCTAATTAGATTTTGAAATAATGCATTTATTCATGATTTTATATTTTTCATATATGTTCTTTCCTATAACCTTTCATATGCATTCATGCATCACTTTACTAGGGTTTGATGTTGCTTTTCATAAAAATTTTGCCCACCCAATCTGGGCTTCAATTGATCCAAGGTTTACAATTTTATTATTTGTGGTTTGCATGTGAGATTGCTATGAAATTAAGTTTACTTCTCAATATCTATTTGATTATGTTAATTTTTTTATAAAAGTATAGGGGAGAGGACCCATAGTTGAGCATGTTTCAATAGTTGTGATAGTAGTTGTTTATATAATGCCCAGTAGTTGTGATAGCAGTTGTTTATATAATGTCCAATAGTTGTGACTTGACTACCCATAATTAAACAAAATGTATTCCTTTGATCTAAAAAGCAGCCAATCACATCTTGTCACATCAACGCTCAACTACTCATGATGTGAATGCACAAGTATTGGTCTCACTTTTTTTTTGGGCTTTTTTTGATAACCTGACAAAAAGCATGCTGATGTGGCATCATATTTGATGATGTGACCCTGAAACAAGCAGGGGACTTGCCAAATAAGCTGCTGGAAAAAATTGAAAGTGATTTGAAATTTCCACATAGGATAATTAGAAGCCCAAAGTTAAGTACACATTTACCGGGTCCTCTCCCCTATTTGTATGAAAGGGGCAATGTGTTGTAATTTATATTTAAAAACAATGTATTTGATATGATATGTTCTCTTTTCTTGTGCTCATCGCTATGAGCCAGTGCTAATCGAATAAGGAAAGTGCAGAACTGGGCATTTTTCAGCTCTGTAGTTTTTTCGCAACTAGTTTTTTCATTATTATAGCTAGCAAATCGAAAATAATGAAGAGTTATCAGAAGGTTCTGGGAAAATTTAGTAGGCTTGATTTACAGAATGAAAGAGATGGGAGTATTCCCCGTCTTAAGAATTCAGAATTAGAAGAATACGATAACAATGTTCAATTATGGTAGAATTGAATAACAATGCAGGTTAATACAATGCCATCCATTTCTCAGCTCAATCTCAAACCCAGAGCACTCTGTACAGAGTGGGGTAAACAAATCCACTCTCACATCAATGAGACAGGGTTTACATTTGCCACACAGGCATTTTCACAGAATATCGATATGTATGCCAAATGTGGAAGCTTAGTGGGCGGTCGCAATGCTTTTGAGCAGAGGACTGATCCAGAAGTCTATTCATGGAATGTGATGATTGGACTTTACAGAAGGCAGGGGCTTCCTCAAGAGGCATTGGCATTGTTTCAGCAAATGCAACAAATAGCGGTGCAGCCAGATCAGTTCACTTTCTCGAGCATTCTTCCTGTGTGTGCCGACACGCAATCTCTCAAAAATGGTATGCAGATCCATGGAAAAATCATTAGATGCGGGTTTCAATCTGACCTTATTGTGATGAATACCCTGATGAACATGTACGCAAAATGCCAGAGCATACTGAAGGCACACCAATTGTTTGACAAAATGCCTAATGCAAATGTGATCTCGTGGAATGCAATGATTACAGGATATGCACATAACGGTGCTCTTGATGAAGCTCTGAGGCTTTTTGATAAGATGCCTCAAAGAAATGTGGTCTCATGGACGACAGTCATAACTGGGCATGCAAAATATGGGCTTTTTGAAGAAGGGTTATACTATTTCAAACAAATGCAATTAGCAGGTGTCAAGCCTAACCCGGCAACTTTTTTGAGCATCCTCCCAGCGTGTGCCAAGAAAGGAGATTTGGAAAAGGGTATGGAAATCCATAAAACAATAGTTGAAAGTGGACTTCTGTCAAATGTTTTAGTTTCAAATTCCCTTGTAGACATGTATGCAAAATGTCGAAGCATACAGAAGGCGCGCAGATTGTTTGAAAAAATGCCTAGAGAAAATGTGGTCTCATGGAATGCTATGATAGTAGGATGTACTCGAAATGGGCTTGTTGATGAATCCCTAGAAATTCTTAAGCAAATGCAATTGGCAGGTGTCAAGCCAGATTCGTCAACCTTCGTCAGCATCCTCCCAGCATGTGCCAAAATGGAAGCATTAGAACATGGTATGGGTATCCATTCAAAAATAATTAAGAGCGGATTATTGTCTGACGTCCTAGTTGTGACTGCCCTGATAGACATGTATGCAAAATGTAGAAGCATACAGAATTCGCGTGAATTATTTGACAAAATGCCTCTACGAAATGTGATCTCATGGACTGCAGTCATTACTGGATACGTTCAAAACGGGCATGTTGAAGAAGCCTTGGAGATATTTAAGCAAATGCAGTTTACAGGTGTAGAGCCAAACTCAATAACATTTTCCAGCATCCTCTCAGCATGTGCCAAAATGGGAGCTTTGGAACAGGGTATGGAAATCCATCAAAAAATAATCGACACAGGATGTTTGTCAGTAGTAGTTACGACTTCATTGATAGACATGTATGCAAAATGTGGATATATACAGAAGGCACGCGAACTGTTTGAGAAAATGGATAATGCAAACCTCGTCTCGTGGAATGCGATACTTACTGGATATGCACAAAATGGGGATCTTGATGGGGTTTTAAGGATTTTTGAAGCAATGCCTCAACGAAATGTAGTCTCATGGACTGCAATCATTGCTGGATATACACAAAATGAGCTTGTTGAAAAGGCCTTGGAGATTTTTAAGCAAATGCAAGTGGCGGGAATAAAGCCAGACTCAGCAACCTTTGCCACTATTCTCTCAGCATGTGCCAAAATGGGAGCTTTGGAGCAAGGCATGGAGATCCATGAAAAAATAATAGAAAGCGGATACATGTCAGATGTGGTCCCAAATGCCCTACTGGACATGTATGCAAAATGTGGAAGCATTCAGAAAGCAAGAAAAGTGTTTGATAAACTATCTCAACAAAGTGTGGTCCCATGGAATGCGATGATTGTAGGATATGCACAAAATGGACTCGTTGATAAAGCCTTGTATATTTTTAAGCAAATGCGGTTGATAGGCATAAATCCAGACTCTTCAACTTTTGCAAGCATCCTCCCAGCTTGTGCCAAACTTGGAGCTTTAGAACAGGGTATGGAAATTCATCAAAGGATAATCAAAAGTGGATCTTTGTCAGATGTAGTTGTGAATGCTCTAATAGACATGTATGGCAAATGCGGAAGCATACAGAGGAGCCGTGTATTGTTTGACAAAATCCATAATCCAGGCGTAATTTCATGGAATGCAATGATTGCAGGATATGCAATGCATGGCTATAGCAAGGATGCTCTTGAACTCTTTGAACTAATGAAGTACTCTGGAACCCAGCTCGATCATGTAACCTTTGTTTGTGTTTTATTTGCATGTAGCCATGCAGGCCTAGTCGATGATGGCTGTAAATACTTCAATTGCATTACTGACTCTAATATAATCCCTAAGACGGATCATTATGTATGCATGGTTGACCTTCTTGGCCGTGCTGGCTATCTTGAGCAAGCCCTAAATTTTATTATCAAATTGCCAATAAAACCTGATGTAGTTGTATGGATATGTTTACTTGGTGCTTGTAGATCACATAAGAATATTGGGCTAGGAGAATTTGTGGCGAGACTCCTTTTTGAGTTTGAACCTAAAAGTGCTGCACCTTATGTTCTTCTGTCAAACATTTATGCAGAAGTGGGCAGGTGGAGTGAACTTCAAAAGTTAAGAAGACTGATGAAAGATACAGGAATTATAAAGACACCTGGATGTAGCTGGATTGAAGTCCATAAAATGGTACATGTTTTTTCTGCAGGAGACAGAACACACCCGCAAACACAGGAGATCTATGCAGAGTTGGAGAAATTATCTTGGAAGATGAAGGCAGCAGGATACATTGCAGATACAAAACCTGTATTGAATGATGTGGAGGATGAAGAGAAGGAATTACTCCTCTGCCACCATAGTGAGAAGTTGGCTATTGCATTTGGGTTGTTAAACACATCCCCTGGAACAACTATTACAGTTGTCAAGAACCTTCGAGTATGTGGTGACTGCCACACTGCAACTAAGTTTATCTCGAGGATTGTTGAAAGGAAAATTGTTGTGAGAGATGCAAATCGTTTCCATCATTTTGAACATGGGCAATGTTCTTGTGGAGACTATTGGTGATGCTAGGTGAAGCAAGTTATAAACTGAGGCTTTCACCATTGTATCAGTTTTATAATAGCAAGAAGGAATGAGGTTTATATTTTTGATCTGGATAAAATCTGTTTCAAGTATGGAGGATGATTATGGTCTTTGAGAAGAAGAAACAGAATCAAAAGCCTCATTCTCTCAAATTGTTTTCTAAAAATCAGAGAGGTGCTGAAGAGATATCAATGATGTAAAACAGTTTGGAATATTTTTGGTTTAACTTCGTCTCTGAAGAAAACATGATGCAGAAAAAGATAGTTTACCTGAAAGAAGACTCAATCAAAGTTATAGAAGTGGTCATGCTGAGTAAAACCATGAAGATCTGCAATTTTAAGTTTGAAAATATGAGCAGCTGAAAAGAAAGTATTTCCATGAAAAGGAGCCAAAGAAGCAATTACTGCTGTCAAATGAGGAAGAGCCAACAAAGCTAGATGCTTCTCAAAAACTCAAATCTTCCAGATGACACTATAAAAAGGCTCCCTCTATCGTTATGTATGGTTCACCTTTTAAATAAACCTATGTAAATGCTCATGGAGTTCCTGAAATTTACATCCTTGGAAGAAATAATTTGCTGAAAGGGCTGAAATTGAAGGAGTCACCTGAAACATTGAAATGAATTAAATCGTATGGACCAACCTCCTTTCTATATTAAGTTGTTGGTCAGTGATTTGATTTTGCATAATTACATGCTAGATTAATATGGTGTTTATGTGTAATAGACTTTGGAGAGTTTTGGCTAAACACCATACTTCATAGTTGTGCTCAAAATGTCCAAAAACCTCTAAATTCATATAAGGAATGCATGGTAGGGTTTGGTTATATAAAAAAAATTAAGATTTTTTAAGGATTTGAAAAAAGTTGCAAAAAAAAAAACTTTATATAGTCGTACAATTGCCTCAATTTTCATGTCACCTCAAGTTTGGCGTTGTCTTTATTTCTGTGCCTAGAAGGTACAATTGAATATTTCATTAAGTTCTTAATCTCTTAAAAAGAAGATTTTTTATTTGGGCATTAGCCCTTTTAGCTTTAGCCCCTAGTCATGTGAGTGACCAACACTTATTTACTAGGAACTAGCCTCAAGGGCCTAAGCCTTTAGCTGTGTGGGTGTTCAAGCACCTTGTTGCCAATTGTTAGCCCCTAGAGACTTAACTCTTGATCACATGGGCAATCAAGACTCTCACCATTTTTTTAAAAGCCTTAAATGGGCAATTTTATGAAAACGACCATGACTTTGGCATATAATGTCAAATTTTTAAAAATGAATAGGCATAAAAAAAAGTTTTGAGCACTATTTGGTGATGTTAGTTATTTTTTCCAATTTTTTCTATTGAAAATTTTTGTTGCTATTTGAAATCTAGATCATTCATTTTGGCTTCCAAGCTCATGTCTTTCACTCAAAATCTCCATTTTTTAAGATTGAATAGGCAATGGAAAGGTATTAATGAACTCTTATCAACTATCTATCTAATATTGCAAATTCAACCTTAGGTATTTTTTATTCAATTTGTTGGTTTAATGCATTTTGGTTGATAACTTAGACATCTTGGCACTTGGAGAAGTTTATCTCTTTGGGCGGGTTTCATTTCATCTTTGTATTTTTATTTATTTATTTTATTATTATTATTATTATTATTATTATTATTATTTTTTGTTTATTTCTGTTGGTTGTAAGCATATCTCCTAATTCATAGAAAATTAAATGTGATTATTATGGTAAGAAAAAAATACTATAGATGAATGCATGGTGAAGGAACTTGATGAGCTAAGGCAATTTCATAAAACTTATCAATTGAGAGAGCTTTGCATAGAAAATGACATAAGTTTGCTAGATTCTTCTAACCTAACATTTGCAAATACATCTAATGTTTACACTTGGACATCGTGTTTAGACACTTAATTTAGGGATGAGCAATATAGTTAGATAACATGCATTGAGGTCTCTACTCCATCATTTCCATCCCTTGTTGCTACTTTAGAGTCTAGTGTTACTTCTTTGAGAGCTTCCAATGATTATTTGTATCAAGAAAGTTTTAATTTTCTAAATTCACTTCATTGGGATTCTTATTTACCAAACATTTCATCCTTATTTTGGAGTCTCACATTTCTGATTAGGAGGATACTCTTTGATGGTAGTGATGTCATCACTTCATCTTTTTTGTCCATATAAAATTCATATTTTCCCTCTCTTGGTTCCAATTCTCTGATTGGGCATTCAGTTATTGTTTTGGAGGTGACACATTTTTTTAGCGTGAGGACACCAAAGTTGCATTTAGAAGCACAATATTTGTATTTAAGTTCCTTATTCATCCAAATTATGGGAATGAGTTTTGTAATCACTGGCGTATCTATTTATTCACATCCCTTGTTTGCAGGCAATAGATCATTTTTTGTCTTTAGGCTCTCATTATTGGTACAAGAGCTACTTATTTATAGGGGGATACATACTCTCTCTTTTTCTTTCATATGGGGTAGATATTTTTGTACATTAGTGACAAAAGTAGTCTTGGGGGGTCATGTTGAGCCCTCATTTCTTCCATCACATGTACATTTTTTGTTTACATTTTTTCTCTACTTTGGAAATGAGTTTTTTTCATGATATTTTCCTCCTTTTTTTTAGTTGTGAGATTTATTTATTTGTATATGGGGACCTAAAATGGCCTAGTAATTGGGATACATGCATACATCCTTGCATCTTTGCATTTTATCATACTCCCTAGGTTGCATTTAAAGGGGTCGTTGATGTAAAAAATGTGTATTACCTACCTAGTTTCATTTTAGGTCTTATTCATACTATCATACTTAAGCTTACTTAGGTTATGTATTTTGTTTGTGCCTTATGTCATAGGATTGAAACACATGTCATGATCTTATTCTATCCTAAGGTTCATTTAGGGTTTCATCATTCTTTTTAACAAGGATTTTTCATTGTATATTTGTACCATTATACATTTTGCATTTAATCAAATTTCAAACTTCATAGCAAACCAATTGCTTCTCTCTTGTGTAAAATGGTGTTTTAATTGCTGGTGGTCTTTGAATAGTTGTGGGGGTTGAATCAACAAATTTTGCATGGCATGTTGAGCCATCCTCTCTTCTATCACATGTAAACTTTTTGTTTGCATTTTTTTCTCTTTTGAAGAGAATTTTTTTGAGGTTTTTTTTTAAATTATGAGAAATTTATTTATTTGTACATGTGTACTTAATATGGTCTAATAGCCAAGACCCATCCATGCATCCATACATTCTTGCATCTTTTTATTTATCATAATCTTTAAATTGTACTTACGGAGAATTTTTGGTGTGAAAAATGTATAAAACCTAACTAATGTCACTTTAGATTCTATTCACACTTGTCATACTTAAGTTTATTTAGGTCATATGATTTTTTGTGTCACATGTCATGATCTTATTTTATCTTGGAGTTCATCTAAGGTGTCATCCTTGTCTTTATAACAAGAATTTCTCATTGTATATTGTATCATTATTTATTTTGCATATAATAAAATTTTAAGCTTCAGAACAAATTAGTTGCTTCTCTTTTGTGTGAAAGAGTGTTTTTATTGTAGGTGATCTTTAGGCAATTATGTGGTTGAATCAATAATTCTTATATTAATTGTTAACTTATGTTGTTGTTTATGATTGAACCTATGCAACTTATTTAGCTTCACTATTTTTGAAAGTTATTGTATTAGTTGAACTTTAGAGTGGATTTAATTATGGCATGTTGTTAGAACATAATGCTCTTAAGGGTCATACCCTTATAACATTTATATAATTTTTTTTATTATAAGGTTATAAAATTTATGTTATAAAGCATATACCATTTAATAATTAACAATCTAATAAATATTAGTTTATTAATTATTAATGAATGGTTGTTTTGAATAGGTGTGACTAATACCTTTAAGATATTTTGCCACCCTTTCTCCTATATTTAAGGAGGTTCTCTCTCATTTGAAAGGGGGTGAATTTGGAGTTTTTAGAGTGAATTCTATCACTATGCATATGAGGTAAGTAAAAAGTATTCCCCCGACCTATGTTTTAACAAACCCATTTTGTAAGTGTTTTGTAATGAAATGATGTTTTATGAGATTTTTTACGTAAAAAGGTTTCCCCATGTATATGTTGTGCAATGTGTTAATTCAATGCTTGTATAATTCTTATTTTAGTTATTTTCATTTTATTTTTAATGATTAGTATCCTAAGATCTTAAATTCTAACATGGTACTAGAGCAAGTTAGCCTATACTAATATTTTTTTATGGGAAACCTCTTTATTCTCAATCAACCTATGTGCAAGGTCATTTGTGCAATATATCTAGTGTGCCCTTTCTATTGTTTTGAAATCAATTAATCAAAGAGTACGTTAAGAATTTATAATAATTTTTATAGGTGATATCTAAAAGAATTTTTATATATTTTTCCTATAACATACTATAGAAATTCCATCTAACAATTTCTTTCACAAAAATATTTTGTTCAGACTAAATCAAGTAATGAATTATCTAAACAATGAGTAGCATGACCTCGAAACAAATACATATATATAACCTTTTAATTCATTATACATTAAATAATATAAAATTACAAATGAATAGACACAAATATCATTATTCAACTTTATTTTATAT
The DNA here is from genome assembly GCA_007258455.2 of Sequoia sempervirens. Classification (NCBI taxonomy): domain Eukaryota; kingdom Viridiplantae; phylum Streptophyta; class Pinopsida; order Cupressales; family Cupressaceae; genus Sequoia; species Sequoia sempervirens. The sequence continues at coordinate 30,483 of VDFB02076063.1, forward strand.
ATATATATATATATAACCATGTTATAAAACCAAATCATCTTAAGCTTTCAAAATCTACATTCTTGTGATCTCTTTAATAGATTAAAATCCCTACGAAATCTAAAGGACACTTATTTTTGGAGGGGTTGAATGTGAGTAACCAATACCATCCCAAAAGTAATTTATATCTAATTAAGTTTATAATTTAAGAATCAATATGAGCCCAAGCACTACCTTTCTAGTGGTCATTGAGCATATTGAAGGAAACTTTCTTTATTGGTCAACCCTCTACACCATTAGAATAGTTGCATGACCAAAACTATCTAAACTAGAGTTAGTTGCTTTACATGAATGCCATTGTGTAGGATAAGAAAAACAGTGAATAGGATTTGATACTCAAAAAAGGTTGTGGAGACATTATGAATTGTGATGGATTTGATTTGGAATCTCATCAACCTAATCTTGAAAGGATGTTGTGAACATATTGCTAGGTAGCTGCAAGTTTTAACCTTCTTTTGACAATTGCTTGTAAGTTCTAAAACCATATTATCAAATATGTTTTATGAATGTTAAGCTATCTTTGTATTCTTTGAGATCATGATTCTTTGGGGATAGATTATTATGCCTTGACTTTGTTTTACATATTTTGTGGGCATGTTTATTAAGCCTATCCAATTTTATTATCTGTCAAAGTTGTCTTTCCTTGATGCCTTAATTGATTTTCTTACCTTCAATTAGTAAAGAAAAATACTTGGTGTAGATTTTAGAGTTTGGCATTTCACATACTCTTTTGCATTTGTATTGAAGTTCCTTAAATATTCCCAACAAAATCCATTATTTTTTATATCTTGTAGTTGCCATTCCATGAGACCACCATATGACAACACTTCTCACATATCGTAAAATCTTCCACATGTTGAAATGCATAAAACCTCTTTTCTCTTGGGCATTTTGTCAAATAGTGTTTGCATTGTGTAAATGCTTCTGCATTTTTGTATGGACAAATCAATACCCTACAAAGCTCCCATTCTCATGTAAGAAGATAAGATGTTAGGAAAATGCGTGGAGTTTGAATCTACACTTATAAGTCACATTTGCATGAAATTTTCTAAATCCTTTTCATCAAATCCATTTTGTTTATATATTGCAATCATGGCATTCTATGAGTCTATGCGCCTTGTCTATGCTTCCACATTTTGTATTTTGTATACTTGAATTAGATATCCATTCCAATAGCGAAAAATTCTCTACTTTGTATACTTGAAATAAATATCCATAACAATAGCAAAAACTTCTATATTTTGCTTACTTGAAACATATATCCATATCCATAGCAAAAAATTCTTTACTTATGTAGGGAGGATGTTGGTGTAGGTTGTGAAATTCCATTTTGAGGGAATATTAAAATAACAATTAAAATAAAAATTTACATAATGCACAACAAAAAAAATAAAATTATTTTATTGCTTTCATTTTTCCATCATATTCTCCATTACATTGTTGTATATATAGATTTAGGAATATAACTAAAATCTAAAACTACCTTTAAACAAATAACTAATTATATAAACAAATGCTCATCATCCTTCAGTCTCCCCCATAATGAACATTGGAAAAAAAATGGTAATTATTCCATATTTTCTCCCCTATAATGAACATTTTGAACAAAAACTCCACAAAACATACTGCAACACTATCTTGACTTAGGGCCTCTCCCTAGCCATCTCCCAAAAACAATGATTCCACATTCTCCAATCATCGATGCAATCAATCTGCAATCAAGGATGATTAACCTATAGGTGACCATCGTGAGTCACTCTTCTGGTGCTCACTCTAATAAAAGACAATCAAACTATAGTTGACCATCATGAGTCACTCTTTTGATGCTCACTGCAACTCATGACCATACATGGCCATCTCCTCTCTATCTATAGTGTTCAAAACTTGGTAACTTGCAATCTCAAAATCTTAATCAAACTGAAGATCAATAATCTTGGGACCTATCTCACAATCCAACCATAAATTTGCAATTTTTAGGACCAAAGAATGTCCAAAACTATCACCAACAACTTATCCAAAATCTGAAATAAACCAACAGTGCCACATAATCAACAAAACTGCAAAACATTTGAAGCACACATCACTCATCTCTGTAAGTCTCCACCCAAATACCAACAAAGGTTCCCTTTGTAAGGAAAACACACTACACTAAAAATTGAATCAACATCATCAAAATAAGTCATAAAAATTCAAATCAAGGGCATTTGGAACAAAAAGAGAATCCAATAGTAGTCGCACGATGGGGAAGGTGAAAACCCTAGGAGCTGAAGGCGATGGTAGCAGCGACTCCACTGTAGGGGAAGTCGACGAAGCTAAAGGAGAGGGTGATGATGGTGAAGATGAAGAGGACTGTTGCGGTTGTGCAAGGTTGTGTTCAGGATCCTTTGCTGGGGTGTTGTCTTCTTGTAGTTTTAGCATTGTTTCAGATGTTGCTATTGGCGGTGGTTCTGAAGGAGTAGAAATTTTGGCTTCTGAGGAGGAGTTTGTTGGTTGCTCAAAAATTTCTTGGTGTGTGGAGGAGGATGAATCTCTTTTCGACATTCTCCTAGAGGCTTGTTTGAAAGCTAAGAATGCCAGAACGTTGAACAGAGGAGTGAGTGCAGTGAGGAATGGCTCCTCCCATGGGTTTGACGGCGACAGAGGAGGCTTTGTAGATGGTGAAACCATTGTTGATGTTCTTGTTGCTATGGAGGATGTTGCTACATCGGATATGGGAGGCTCTGCCTTTGGTGATGAGGGCTTGGTTGCAAGCTTTGATGGTTCTGACGTGGAAGTTAAAGAGGGGGTTCTCCAAGTTCATGAAGGCCGGGAGTTGGAAAATGTTGATGTTTCAGTTGAGGATCTACGCACCCTTGAAGAAAATTTTTCCCCTTTTTCTTATGATGGATCTGGCTTGGATACAGGTTCTGAGTATGATCTGCTTGATGTGGAAGAGGAGTCCCAACTTGGTATTCTCTTAGAGGCTCGTAGGAAGTCACAGGGGTGTGAGGAGGTTGGGAAGAATGTGGAGGAGTCTCATTCTCTTTTTTTCTGGGCTATGTAAGGGTTTCCTTACTCAAAATGCTCCTATTTCTCAAGATTGTTTGTTGTTGAGATTATATGGAGTGGAGAATGATTCCACTCATGTTGCTCCGACTTCCCCTAATCTGAGTGGGGAGGTTGCTTGTAGTTTGCAAAAGAACGAAGGTATGGTCTATGAAGGTACAGGAGCTATGGGGCAGGCGGTTACTTCTCCTATTTGTGAGGTGTCAGTTGTGTCTCCTGTGGCTTCTGCCCCTTCACCTACGGTGGTTGCTCTTGCTCCCAAACCTATGATGGGTGAGGATCTTAGTGCTAGGGAGATTGAATTTGATATTCCTGATTCTATGTTGGTTGAGTCATTAGATTGGCTCTTGTGCTCGTTGGTAGGGAGATTTAGTGGTTATCATCCTAATATTGACTCTGTTAGAAGATAGGCTCTTAGGGCTTGGCTTCTAAGAGGCCAGGTTAAGGTAACTGCTATGTGGAACAACTGTTTTCTATTTTCATTTTTTGAAATGGAGGACCACAGAAGGATTCTCAGTGAAGGTCCTTGGTTAATGGGTATGAATAGCCTTTGTCTTACTAAGTGGTCTTTGTGTTTCAACCAATGGGATTTCAAGTCTCTTGTTTGGGTTCGTCTTCTAGGATTGCCTTTGGAATTCCGGAATGAAATTTTTTTTATGATCATTGCTGACTCTTTTGGGAAATTTTGTGCTTCTGACCCTATTACCAAATCTGAAATCTATGAAACATTTGGTGTTTGCTAGATTTTGTGTGTTTGTGGAGAGGAACAAGGTGCTCCCCACTCAATGTACTTTATCTTCCAAGTATGGTACTTGGGTTCAACAAATGAAATTTGAAATCTCTCCTTTGGTTTGCAATACTTGTCAAAAAGTGGGACATGCTGCTTCTACTTGTTTGGCCAATATGAACCGATAGTTTGTCTGGAGATAAAAGGAACCCCCTATTTTTGAGCAGTCTTCTTCTCCTTGCATGGAGATTCAGAGGGAGGATTGCAATGGAAAGTTTTCTTTTGTTTTTTCCACCCCTACGAAAGATTTGAGGTTGCATAATGGATACGAAGATGTTTATTTGGATTCTCCCAATAATAAGAAAATGCATCTAGGAGAGAAGGATCCTGGGTCAAAAATTAAGCAACAATCTCTTGATCATTTCTTTAAACCACCTTGAGTGTTTTGCTCCTAGGGTTTTGGCACAACTGTTTTGTGCGTTGGTCTACCTTGTTCTATGTTGTAGTTCTTGCTATACCTGACTAGTGACTATTTCCCAGCCTATTTTCTTGGGTTGTTCTGCCTTGCTGTTTGCTTTGTATGGGATCAAGGCCCTTCCCTGCTTAACTAATCAAAAACAAAAAGGGAATCCATAACACTCTGAAGATGAGCAAAATCGATATTATCATCAACAATAGTAGTGCCAACATTATTTTTATCACCAACAATATTACCAACAACCTTGTCATCACCAACAACATTATCAAATCATTGTCATCACCAACAACATTATCAACATCATTCAACACAACCTTATTTGGGGCATTGGTTGCACATTTTCCATTGTTTATATTTTTGAGATTCCCAAACTCTCAGAATTGCCTTTTCATTCACTTGATGTGTGGAAGTACTAGAATAAGAAACATCTTTCTTTTGTGCTCAGGCATTGGGTATCTGTTCTTGCAATCTATCTATTTCTTGTTGTAAGAAAATATATTGAGCACAAAACTGCATAAAAGTAGGCTGAAATAACCTCCAACATTCTACTATTTTATTTGCTTCTTTGTAGTTATCAATTTTAATGTGTAGAGATAAAATTCCATCTTCAAAGAACGTAGATTCCATTATGTAGGGTTAATCAATAATACCAAAAATTCTTACAAACACTTATTTTTCCTTATCACATTAAAAAAACACTTTATAATACCAATCAACATCTTATATCTCTTCAATAACTTGTAATATTGAGCTACAAAAATATTAATGAAAGTACTCAACTTATTCCCCTGCAAACCCTTACAAATTTCCACACATTCTCTTGCAAAGTCATTTACAGATACAAATTTTAATTACCAACCAACCAATCAGACTAAGTAATTTTTTTCTCTGTAATAATATGAAAATGTTTGCAAATAAAATAAAACCTACATAAGTCAACATTACCAAACAATACTTTGGAAACAAATAAGAGACTCCCCCTCTTACAAATTCCCCCAAAACCAAACTTTGTAACAAAAAATAACTTACCTCTTGCACCTTACAAATGTTTTCTATCTAACTTCCTTATGCCTCGAAGACAAAAAATAAAATGCTAGCAAATGACTGGTTTATCTTTACTTATTTCTGCCTGTGTGCAATCGTCCACACAACCAACACAATTTCTGCTTTCAGTGAATGATTTTGATTAAATCTGAGTGACTCCTTTGCACAATGCCAAACACAACAGCTTCTCCTCACATTGTACAGTCTTCACAACAGATCAGCAGCGGTCAACACATATTTATTGGCTCCAGCAAACAACATTAAAACATGCGATTTCCTTATTCTGAGAATACTGTAGCAGACTTCTTCTCTACATACAGATTTCCTCCTCGCGCTGCTACTATTGTCTTCTGTTCAACCATACCTGGATGTTGGCAGTTTTGAGCAGTTAACACACCATAGTATAATCTTTCAGCGCAACATTTCTATTCACACCTCCAGATTTCTACACACAGGCACATAAGTTTTTAAGGCTCTCATATCAATTGAAGGAATATAAAAATAACAATGAAACTGAAAAAATACATAATCCACAGCAGAAAAAATAAAAAATATTTTATTGCTTTCATTTTTTTCATCGCATTCTCCATTACATTGTTGTATATATAGATTTAGGAATATAACTGAAATATAAAACTACCTTTAGACAAATAACTAATTATATAAGCAAATGCAAAGTTGCTTTGTTTAAAAATTTTAAAGCCTTTTTCCATTTGGTGCTTATTTGACAATATTCCTTGAGATCATGATTTGCATGCAAGGCTACTAATGTGTCTATGTGAAACATGAGGATTGTTGTGCAAAGCGCTTGGAGAAGAAAGCGTTTGGAAAGCTATGCTGTGCATAAGAAGTCTCTACTTTAGAAAGAGTTTGGAGGATATTGCTACATAAGAAAATCTCATAAAGGAGGCATCACAAAGGAGTCTTCCTATTGTTTTCATTCCTATAAATCTATGCCCATGTTGTTCACACCAGTGCTATGAATAAACTAATGCCAATGTTGTGAATGACCTCGTTCCTGTATATACAGCTAAATCTTCAGGCATTTAAAATAAATAAAAGGTATTAATTGATGAGTTTACAAACTTCTAGTGTGCGTGATACATGTATTGCTAAATGTGAGGAAGAATACTCCAGTCTGCATGTGAAACATGCTCTTTTTGGAAGCCATTTCCAGCTATTATAGACAATTTGGCCATTTCTTGGTCGTTTTGTGAATTGTGATAGATATGGTTGCCTTTATGCACATAGGATATCAATATACAAAAGTACAATGCAATGCATAGCAAATATAATTGTCAATTCTTTTTAAGAATAATACAAATGCCCATCCATAGATAGCAATGCCTTTAGCAAGATGCCGTGTCATATGGATATGCACTTTCTCTTGCATGCTGCTCGATTTCCTTCAATGTTGAACTTGCAAGCTGTGTATACATGCAACTTTATAAAGTCACAATGAAAGTTGTTGTCCATGCCTGGGATTGATTCCCTCTATTTGCATGCCATAGAATCTAATTTTTTTAATTTTTGGATGTGCTATTCCATGTCAAATTTTTAATGCCAGGCTAAGCTGAGTTACATCTCGGATTTCATATTTTAATTAAACTTAGAATCCAACTCCAATTGTAAGGCAAGTTATATCAATTTTTACAAATTTCAACTACAATAAGAAGGCTTTCATTATAATTATTGGTATTGAAATTAGAAGAGCATAAGTTATTCCAATGTCTATTTTAATTACTTACTTTCAACAATTACAACTTTATGTTGCTGTAAACTTTAGTAGCTTTGAACTAAAAGAAATTTCCAATGTCTATAATTCTGAGTTGTTAATCTAAAATTTACAATTCTAACATAATTGCTTGCATTTGCTAATGATATGTTTTGATTTAGAGCCAATAACATATTGTTTGGCACCGTGGTTCTAGGATATGATTTGAAGGATAAGAACCCTTTGCAATCATTAGTTTTCCTATGTCCATTTGAATCTTTTCAATTTGGATTTTGTTTACACCATTAAAGTTTTTAAAAATGAATTGCAATAGTATATTCCATAGAGTAGAAATCAAAACCATTAATAGTAGATATGGTTGAGTATTTATGCCAGATGTGTCACTATTGAAATGTATAAAAATTGTATATAATGATTCTCTGTTCATAATAAATTTCTTGAAGAATTCATCATTCATGTTGAAGATCACAAACCACATGGACACTATATTCAATATTGTGATGGATCCTTTACCTTGCATAGTTCTAGTGCAAGCATCCTATTCATCACCCTTAGAGGTGATCTCATCTCTTAAGCATTTTGAATAAGATTCCTATGCATAAACAACATTGTAGAGTATGAAGCTCTTGTCTATAGTTTAAAGTTAGTAGTGTAAGATCAGAAATCAGATTCAAATGCATAAATCATAAAGCAACCACAAAAACCATTAACTTATGCTAACAATCTTAATCTAACAACGAAGTACGAAATGATATAAGAAATAAGAAATTGAAACAATGCTATACCTTCTCATATCAATATCATTTTACCTCCATTGTCCCTCTCCATCTTTGTTTTGCAAGTTGGTAGTGTTGCTCTCAGAATTGGTTGAGCACAAATGTAATATGCTCAAGACGATAATGATGATGAGATTTCAAAGTTTTTGGTTAGAATGAAAGAGGATGAAAGTCAAATTTATAGAGGATGTATGCTCGATTGATGGTTAAGATTTGATAGAAAATCGACGGACAAGATCAAAGAAGAGAATGGGAAAGTTGTCATTTTAATTCATGAAGGGATAATAATGAAATTATTTGAATTAAAATGATGGATAATGGTGCACATGAAGTTTCCAACTTCATGCTTTGTTAACTAATGAAGATTGAAGGAGTTCCTAAAATAGGGAATAGTTTGTCATGCCCCTGAAATAGCAACGCTAAAAACCCAAACGTTCAAATACAAATATAAATGGATAAATAAAATGAATAACAATATTAAATATTAAAAATATAAATATAACTATTAACAATTTAAATATTATTATAATTCTAATCATTATAATATAATACTATGAATAAATAAAACAAATATAAAAATAAATATATAAAATCAAATTATGAAGAAAGTTGAAACATATATTAATATAAAAATATGCAATAAAGAACAGCCAGCAATTCATAGTGAGTAAAGGCAGCAATCAGATTGGGGGCAACAGCAGTTATAGTTATTAAGGCAACGATTAATATGAAGAGGCAGTAAGGGTAAGGTCCCACGGAGGGGGTCTTCCTTAAAAAACTCAGTGTATGCTGCTTAGCTTTTTTAGGAATATTTTAAAGTTTTTGGTCCCATGGATTTAATCTTGCAATTCTGCTTAAAATTTTAAGCTCCGAAATTAAAGGAATGAATTATAGTGCTTTGATAAAAAATAATAAAGAAATGAAAATTCTCTCATTTTTAATTTTCTAATAAGAATTTAAAATTTTAGATGAGAGACAAGTGGCATAAAATACTCCTAAGCTGTGGGGGCAATTTCTAGCCCCACCCCAATTTCACCAGCTGAAATATTCATTCCTAAAAGGTAGGGGCTCCTATTTTTATGGAAAAGATTCCAATTAATCCCGTAGCACAATTTTTTTTTCCCATGGGACCTCCTGCTCCATGAAAATAGAAGCCCAAGCCCCCCCATGGGACCATACAGTAGTTAATGGAGCAGCGATCAGTATAAGGCATTGATTCATTATTTAAAAGGAAGTGCTGGCTATAAAGAAGGCTGGGGGTTAGTTTATAAAGCAAGAACAATTAATGAACAGTTATGACCCTTTCAAAAGGGTGTGTCTTATGATTGCTTGTGACTCTCTAGAAGATATAAAAAGATATAAAAAAAGGGGACAGATTAGCAGAGGATTCATAAAGAGTTTATTAACAGAATGGAATATAATCAGATCTAAAAGCAGATGCATGAGAAATGGATGGGAATCAATGGAGGAATAGAAATCACTTAGCAATCTGAATAAAAACAGCTGAGTGAAAGAAATAGAATATCATTTGGGATTGGAGCATATATCAAGAAGTATGTAGAAGATCGTTCAATGAGATATATATGAAGACAAATTATAAATCAATAATAAGGGAAGTAAGCTTAATATGATTACACACACATAAATTTGATATTTATTTAGTTATTTGTATTTTAATTCTTCATATTCTAGTGTTATAATTTTGGGGGGATGCAACCTTAGGGTTTTTGTTATTGGGCCAATGAAGAGCCTATATGTGCTCAAGTGCTTGGCCTAAGTCATTTTTGTACAACATGCAAAATGAGAAAGTGATGCCCTTTCATTCATTGTTTTGGGCTTGTATTTTAGCAAGGGTGCAAAACTGTTGGTAGACCTTGAAGTTTTGAGGGCAAGAATAGTCAAAATCCAAAACTATGAAGGAAGTTTGTATATCTGTAGGTTTACAAACTTGCTTTGTACCTCTAAAGTACCACAAGCCTGAATTTGCGGACTTGTAGGGATTGCGGGCAGTTGAGTTGAAGGCAGTTGAGTAGTTTGTAAGTGTACAAACTTGCTCTTAAACTCCAAATTTCTGCAAGTCTAAAAAGGCAGGCTTCTGATTATCAAAGGCAATTGAGTAGTTTGCAAGTGTGCAAAATTGCTCCAGAACTCAAAAGTTCTGCAAGTCCAAAGTTGTGGATTTGCAAGTGACTTGCAAGGAACAACTGAGCAGTTTGCACAAACTTGCTTTGGAACTCTGAAGTTCTGCAAGTCCTAAGTTGCAAGCTTGCAGGGATTGAGGAAAATTGAGCAGTTTGTAGGTGTGCAAACTTGCTCTAGAACTCCAAAGTTCTACAAGTCTGGGGTTGTGGACTTGTAGGTTCAGAGGCAAACTTGTAGTTTGCAAGGGTGCTATCAGACTCTGAAGTCCAACTTGCAGGTCAATGGGGTTTCATAGATTGAAAGCAGATCCACAATTTTCATGATGCAAAGATGCTTTGAATCTCTGAAGTTTTGCAATTATCAAGTTACATTCTTGCGGGGTTCAGGGATGGGCATGCAATTTGCAGGTTGCAAAGCTACTTACAGCCTCTGAAGTTCCACAAGCTACAAACTTACAGGGATTAGAAGTAGGCTTGCAGTTTACAAGCTACAAAGATGCAAGGGAACTCTGAAGTTCTACCAAAGTTGCAAATATGCTTGTAAGCTCCTCACTTTTGCCAGGATTATGTTCTGAGCTTATCCCAGTGATTTTGACCCATGTTTTTTTAAGTCTTCCGTTTCTGTCACCATGCTTGCTACATTGGTCATTGTTTTTATGTGTCGTTGTATGATGTAATGGTGCCTTGTGTAAGAAAGTGTGAAATGTGGCATGCGTATGACATATTAGCAATACAAAAAAATTGTTTGATTGTTTTTTGTCAATTAATGTCTTGTGCAAAATCTAGGGGCATTCCAATCACCAACAAGAGAACTAGGGCAATTCTAGCAACATAACAATACCTACAAAACTCACTATGAAACCTCCCTCTCAAGCACCTAATAAATAGGAGAAGCAATACATGAAACCATCAAATGGTAGTTAGGAAACCATGAACTAAAACAACCCAAAACGTGGTGCTCAAATCCTTGGTCGAAATCCACTACCTAAATCCCAAGATACACAAGCTAAAGATGGCATATTCCTTACACCTGTTCTAATCTCATCATAATCCACTCAACAACCCAGGTGCTCCATTTTGGCTTCATTATCTCCATTTGAAGATATCTAATGATGT
>VDFB02076064.1:0-17713 GCA_007258455.2 Sequoia sempervirens
TTTGCTCTGAGGCTTTGTGATGCTCCCCAGAGCCTTTGCCTTCTGCTTAAGTTCAACCTTCTGAACTTTCCCTGTTGAAGACCTAGGCAGATCCTGAAATATCACAGTTTTTGGAGCCATAAAATGTGGCAATCTTGCACGACAAAAAGCGATGATACTTTCTGCTGTAACCTGCTTGGGTCCCTTGAGCTTCACAAAGGCACAAGGCGTTTCCCCCCAGTACTCATCTGGGCGCCCCACAACGGCAGCCTCGACTATCTCTGGATGATTATATAGAATGGATTCAACCTCAATAGTACTCACATTTTCACCCCCCGATATAATAATATCCTTAGACCGGTCCTTGAGCTCAATATACCCATCAGGATGCATGACCCCTAAATCACCAGTCCTGAACCACCCCCCATCAAAAGCAGCCTCAGTGGCAGCTACATCATTCAAGTACCCTTTCATGACGGTATTACCCTTAATCATGACCTCCCCAATTGTTTTCCCATCAGCATAAACGCTCTCCATAGTTTCTGGATTCTTAATATCGATACCCCACAGCCCTAGGTGTGGGACACCTTGTCTAGCCTTCAACTTGGCCTGCCGTTCTTCTGGCAGAGAGTCCCATTGGGGTTTCCAAGCACAGAAAGATGAGGAGCCGCATGTTTCAGTAAGGCCATATGAGTGAACCATATGGAAGCCAAGCTTAGTCATGGTGTACAGAATTGCTGGTGGTGGTGGCGCACCACCAGTTACCATCTGTACAATGTGGGTAACAGGCTTTCTTTCATGGGGTTGGGCATTTGCAATAATGTTTAACACTGTAGGTGCACCGCCTAAGTGGGTCACTCTGTGCTGTACAATGGCATCGAATATTGCATTTGCTGTTACATTTCGTAGGCAGACATTTGTGCCACCCTGTGCAGCTACACCCCATGCAAATGACCAGCCATTGGAGTGGAACATTGGGACTGTCCAGAGATATACAGGCATGGACGTCATTTCACATAATAAAACAGATGCAAGGGTATTGAGATAAGCGCCTCTGTGACTAAATATAACTCCCTTTGGGCTGGAGGTAGTGCCAGATGTGTAATTTAGTGCAATGGAATCCCATTCATCTTCAGGCCACCTTGTTTTAAAGTTTCTGTCTGCGTTGCTCAGAAGGCTTTCATAAGTTAAGTATGCAGAGTCTATAGTTTGGAAATTTTGTCTACTATTCAGTTCAGGAATCTGTACTAGAATAGGCATCTTTGCTTTTTTATGTTGTGACAATAGATTTAAAGCTTCATGAACAACTTCTAAGAACTGGAAGTCTGCAAAAATAACCTTTGCCTCGGAGTCTCTCAGAAGCACAGACATTGTGCATGCGTCATGGCGGATATTTAAGCAACAGAGCACTGCCCCTGCCATTGGCACTCCAAATTGCAGCTCGTACATTGCTGGGATATTGGGAGCTACTACTGCAACCTGAAGAGATAAATGAGGATGAAGAAATCAGTTTACATGCATGTCAGTGTTTCATGTTGTTTCAGCACTGTTGTAATAACGTGGCTTAAATAACAATATATGTTTGTCTTGTCCACTCTAATCAAAGTAATTGTCCTTCCTTTACGATAACAAATGTTTATGTTTATAATTATAATCTCTGCATCTTTTGAAAGGCTATCGGTAATATCCCCTTTTGGGTATACTTAGATTCCTGCCCTAAAATCACAATTTCAAAGTAAGAGATACATTTTATTAAATGGCAACTTCCAACAAACTCCGATTTTAACCCTGCAATAATGTTAGTCAATAATTCATAAAATAATTAATTTATTATTGTATTGTTTGCAACATCCATTACATTATATGGCATATATAAGGTTCATTGATCTTCGAAATAGACAAGTAACTATCAATACGGATTCAAAGTTATTATCCACTCTATTAATCAACCATTGGGAAGATCGGAGAGGAAGCCACAATAGGATGCCCAGTGCATTTCTTTCTAAGCCCAAGGGCGGATAGCCAACCCCCTTGGCCCACTAATTGCAGACACTTCAGTCATCCATTATGGGTGGTCTACTTAGCATGAAATCTCATAACTGCTATCTCTCTTGTACTTCCGTCTCTTCTTCCCATGATTGATTGTAGAGGAATAAGTAAAATGGGAGTTTAATCATAATAGGGATTGGATGAGAAACATGATAAGTCTGCCCAAAGCTATCCCAACTAAGCCCAAGAGCAGATATACCATCCCTCTTGGCCCCAAGTAGCAGACCTCCAGTCATCCACATGGAGTGGTCTACTTAGTGGGTAAACTTGTATCTGCATTCCCTATCCATGTTGTCTTATCAAATTCCATAGAGATTAATAAACATATCATCATCCACAATATACGTTATAGTGCATACACAATGCTTTGCTAAAATATAAACTGCTATACTCTAAGATGCAAATATATTAACGATTGATGACTTCTGCCCTTGTTTGTTGAGTGCAGATAATTATGTTTAATCTACTCCAATTGCCTCCTTGTTCGATCTGTTCTTAACATTCAAAAGATATTGCTTAGTGTAAATCAGACGAATAAGAATCTACTATCCACATTCATAATAAAGAATCATAATTACTTCTAAGGCTCAATAATTGCTGCAAGCATCATTATTGCATAATCGTGTATATATATATATAAAATTATATTTAACTTCCCTTATTGATTTGTCATTTGTCTTCACATACGTCTTCTTGAGCCATCTTCTTCTGCCCACGCATTTCTTCTTCCAAATCGGATTATATCATATTAATGTATCTGCTGCTGTGCTCAGGAAACGCTCCTATTTCTGTCCTTATTCCCCATGCATATATCTGCCTTTAAACCTCTTTATTTGTCCTTCTGCCCCTTCATCCCAACTCATTTCATTCCTTTTATATCTTTATCTTAATATGAAGGGGTGCAACTTTTAAGAAGAGATATCCTTATGAACGAATGTGACCTTTTGTTAACATTCATAAGGAGTCGGCCTTAATTAAAATCCCTCTATTTGTTTGATACTGCTTAATCTGTATTTCCATATGACCGCTGCCACCACTTGATCGCCGCTTTTGGTCAAGGTAAAGTCGGCTCATATTTAAGTTGGCCCAATATAAGATTGATGTTTATATTAATCTTAATTGCTGCTGCATATATTAATCTGGGTCATAATCGCTACCTCCTAGTAATCTTTTACTCGCTGTTGTGTATAATATTTCTGCTCCTCCTATTCCTATTTTCCCTTCCAGACTTGGGCGATCTCAAAAACACACACAAACACATATATAATTTGAATCATGTAACAAAGGGATCGGCCAGAAAATATTATTTGTTTTGACTTGGGCGCAAGGGATGGGAATGGGCCCAAATCAAGGTTACCCCAAGTTTCCGGGACGGGGACGGCAGGGGACGGCGGGACGAGTCTCCAAGTTTCCGATTTTTGAGGTGAAAATTAGGGACGGCAGGGGACGGCTATATAAAAATATAGGGAAAATTTAAAAAATATAGGGAAATTTTAAATATTCAATAGATAACATGAATAAGGCATGCATAATACACATTATAGAACATTAACATATAACATTTGTGTTCAACATTATGCCAATACTCAATACGCATTCAAAATTAACATACACGAATCATGAAACAACCTCCAAGTTATAATTTATAAACTTATATCAAAATGCCCAAAGGCTACATTGCTGCCATATAGTTTTAAAGTTTTAGTTTGCTATGAAAATCAAAATACAATATCATATGTCAAACTCAATAATGAATACAAATTTACAAAATAAACAAAGAGCACTGCTGCCCCTAATCATCTCTCATAACTGCATCAAAATCAGAGTCATCCTCTGAGTCACTGCCACCGTAATGCTCCTCCTCAGCCAATGGGACCCCAACCAAGCCCTCAGCTGTCTCCTCCTCATCTATCTGAGCCGCGTCCTCGGGATCAATATCCCACCGTAGAGCTGGAGTCTGTCGATACTCTGGAGTCTGTCGATCCTGAAGCCGAAGAGCACTATGAACGACCACTAGCTTCTCTGCTCGTCTAGAGGTAAGTCTATTCCTCTTGACAGAGTGGATAAAGCTATATGTGGACCAATTCCTCTCTGCAGCAGAGGAACTAGCAACCTGTGCAAGAAGGCGAGTGGCAAGTATCTTCAACTGCGGTGTATCTCTCCCATGATAGGTCCACCATCCAATAGGGTTCCCTTGAGCTAATATAGCTCTATCCAACCTCGCCTGTGGTTTGCTCAAGTTTGGGCCATTAAGATTAGCAAAGTCTAGAAATTGTGACCGAAGTATTGAAGCTTGCTCGGCTGGATAAATCTTTTCAATGGCCCGTGTGAACCCATCTAAAACCTCAGGATCATCACATGGAGGCACCCTACCATCCCTTGGTGCATACCATTTTGGATTTAGAGCAAAGGCAGCCATATGAAGCGGGGTGTTCATTGTATTCCACCTCCGCGTCACAATGGGCCTAATGTGTTGCTCATATAAATCCAAAGTGGGGTCCTTTGCCAAAATAACTTGCCTGATCTTCCCAAGCATAGTGTCAAATGTCTCATATATCTCTCCAAGACTAGGAGAGTCTGTATCAGCAGCATATCTAATGACATCTACAATGGGCGAGATAAAGGAGCAAATATATCTGCAAAATGCAAACAAAAAGTTCAAAATAATTAGTTGACAAGTTATTTGACATGTTAGAAACTTCAAAAGTTGGAACATTGGACAATAAAATTAAAATATTAAAATCAGAAATTTAATATGAAAATCAGCCATCTAATATGTCTTACCTCACATTGGCCCACCAATCATCATCGAGGATCTTTTGTTTGATGCCCTTTCCTTGAGTGGAACTTGCATTAGGCCATCTAGTCCACTCAGCATTGACCATCATCAGTTGTAGAGGCTCATGCACCTCAAGCATCCTCTCCAACAGGATGAAGTATGTGGCATATCTACATTCATTAATTCAATGATTCATTAAAAAATAAAAATTTAAAACAAAATCAGATTATGAATACTAATTGAAAGTGAAACAAAATGAAGTAAATGGCATACCTTGTATCAACAGGTTTGAGAAACTCCTTCTTTGAAAATGTCCTGAAAAGAGCAAGTGAGGTGTGGTGGTTGCAAATGAACATCTGAATTTCTCTAGCTTCTGCCACCGTTTTCTTCACCCAATCCATCTTCCCTATGTCTTTCAATGCATTGTTCAATGCATGAACACAACATGGGGTCCAAAATATGTGCCTGTAAGTACCCTCCACCATCAACCCAGCCGATTTGCACACACGTGCTGAATCGGTGATCACCTGCACCACATTTGCAGCCCCAACCTCCTCTATGGCATCTCTCAAAATGGAAAATTGGAAGTCAGCATCCTTACGTTTCCCTGAACAATCTACAGCTCTAAGAAAATAAGAACCGGCAGGGCATGTGACTATGACATTGATGAGTGGCCGACGTCTACAATCAGTCCACCCATCCATCACTATAGAGCACCCCGTCCTCATCCATGTTTGCCTCATCTCCTCCATTAACACATTAACTTTGGAGTACTCTTTGTCTAGGAGGGTGGTGCGTAGCTTATGATCTCCAGGGGGTACAAATGAAGGACCAACAGCAACTAAGTCTTTCACCATTTGTTTGAAATAAGAGGAACGGGCCACATGAAATGGAATGGCATGGGCAAAAAAGAATTTGGCAATGGAGGATTCACAGGTTTCTCGTGCTTGGTTTTGAAACATGGACTCAACTGAGGCTCCCTTATCACCACCAATCACCTTCCTCTTTCCTCTTAAGATAACAGTACTACCAACTATGGAAGGACTAGGAGTAGGAGTAGGCATAGACGATTGTGAACTTGGGAAAGAAGGAGACCCAGTTTGAACCCCACCATCACACTCCATTTGAATTGTTTGGCACTCTATAAATAGTGCATCTGTCAATGCAGGACACGTTCTAACTCCATGGCCCACCTCACCCAAAAAATGAGACCTAACTCTAGTGTAGCTGCCCCTAAACTCCTTTTCACAAACATGGCACAACCAAACCCTACTCCCCCCTGAATTTTTTTGTCTTTCACCCATGGCTGTCACAAATTGAAGGAATGGTTTTTTTTTGTCTATTGGGTGTTTTGCATAGTCCTTCATAGTTTTGGAATTGGTTGATGAATGATGGTGTTGGGTAGGGGTTATTTGCTCTCTAGTTTGCCTTCTAATTTGCATTTCAACTTCACTATCACTCCCACCCTCACTGTTGCTCATGTTTTTTGTTTTTAGAATGCAAGTGTTGACTGAAAATGAAAAAATAAAAAAAAATCAGACTATGCATACTTCATATTTTGCAAAAAAAATGAAAAAAAAAGAATGGTGAAAGAAAATGCATACCTTTTTGATGGATTTGCACTCCCAACAACACTCTTTCAACCTCCTCTCCTCCTTCAAACAGCTGCTCCTTCTCCTTCAATGGCTGCAATTTTTTTTCTTCTCAAACCCTTGGCTCCCTACACAAACAAAATGAAAATAATGAACTTTTAGAGTCCTCCTTTCATTCATAAGAGAGCAAAAAATGGTGGGGCCCACGCATGCCACATAGGCAGGGCTTTATTTTTAAATTTTTTGCTTTTTTTTTTTGTGTTTGGGCGTTTAAAAACGCGGGGGACGGCCGGCCGTCCCCGGGACAGTCGAGGGACGGCTCAGCTATCCCCCTGCCGCCCCTCGACTGTCAGCCGAGCCCCCGCCCAGGGGCTTCCCAGTTTTTTGCAAAAAAGGGGGACGGTCCCCCCCCATCCCCTAGCCGTCCCCTGGTACCCGGGACGTCCCCGGAACCGGGACGGGTGATTTTAGGGGGGGGACGCGTCCCCGGGTAACCCTGGCCCAAATAGGATATGATTTATTTTATATTTCATAAGGCAAGGGGTTATTACACTATCAATCCATAATATTATACAAAACTATGGATGATCATTGTCTATGATTTAAAACTCGAAAGAAAGCTCATTATTCTGTATGTCATATTAAAATGGTATCAGCATAGTCATGTGATATCATCCAATTGTTTTAATTCATATGAAATAGCATGTACTCTTTATGTCCCAAAGTTGCAGGACTCTATGAAACAGTTTAAAACTTATATGTGTCCAAGTAGCCAGGAATTCACAACGAATCAATATGGATTGGCTTGGCAAGACTCCACAGCAAGTCTATCCTAGTCAGAGCATGTGACTTGACCATGACCCAATATTGGATCATAAATATCATCAAATTCAGTTGAGTTGAATGACTAATAAGAATGCACCTCGAAAATGTAATTTTGTTTCAGGGGCAAAAACAGCATAATGACATATCTGAAGTGGAATTTTACTACATTTTTGGAATCCTATCAAAAATTTATTCACTTAACAAGATGGCTTCTGAAATTGAGCCTGTATGCAACAGTTATGGCCTCTGCAGGTTGCAGGAATTGTACAATAATCAAGTCACAGTTTTGTTTATATCAAAGGATGACTTACCTGACAAGGCATTTTTGCAGAAAGGGTGGTTTCATCTCCATCAACTGAAAAGAGGGGTGGTTAAAACATTTAAGTATTGATCAATAGCATATAACTTGGGAACAACATATATGAAAAGTAAATCTGTGTTTATGAATCGGGCAATCGAATATCCATGTAGGTTACAGATCAGGCAACCCAAAACCCAAAAACAGAGAAAAAAGCCCTCATTGGCAATTCAAAGACCTTATTTAGAGTAAACGAATCTTTTGGCATAGCAGTTTTGGAAGTTAAAGTCTGCATGCTATGGTCTATACTGCATGACAGAATATTTTAAAAACCATGAATTTGTACTTGTCCAACACTGTCTTCTTTGCATCTACAATCACGAATTAAACAGCAGAAGAATTTCGCTATACAATGTTCCCACATGTAATCAGGGTTTAGTGGGTTGTCACAAGTACCATTCATTCATTCGACCATACCATAGAGGGGGCAATGCATAGAAAAATTCTAGATGATTAGGACTTCTTGCACATGACTCAACCTCTGCACCATTAGGACTCCTGATTTTGACATAGCCTCAAGAAGAAAACCGTTCAAGTCTGCCAAGGGTTCATTGCAATTGTTTATACGTTTACTTTCTATGTAAAAATGTCACTTGCCTGCAAATAGTTCTAATGATTAGTCCATAAGAAATGCATAATCAAGCTTAGAAAATCTATACTTTTATGCCATATTGGAGCAGTTTATATTCTTCCAATTCTATTTGAGACTTGCACCTGTCTCATTTGAGTATGGCCACATGTACACAGAAGTATGCCAGTGGTCACTCTTTCTTGCCTCCAGACGATGGCCCAGAGGGACTAGTGCACGTAATAATACTTGAGAAGACACTAAATTAAGGCTGTAGGGATCATACAATCTGTAGTTAGGCATCAATAAGGGTGAATAAGCTCACAGTTACATAAACCAGTCCATTCTTCTGGTCCATCACAACTCATTAATGCTATAAACATTCATAATTTGATGATTTTCTGATCAGGAACCTAAGTTCCAAATGGTGCCAATCTATCTTTTGCAACAAGGTCTTCATTGTTGGCAAACCCTGCCTCCCTGCCTTCAGTGCCATTTCTTTCCCTAGTTAGTAGTAACTTTTGCATTAAACCCAACTATTGTGTTTGTTGGAGTTTCTAGTTTTTTATTTTGATTCCTAGGGATTTTAGCTTCTATTCTTGGCTAAGGTTTATGTTTTAGGTCTTTGGCTAAAACCTTAGTCCTCATTGAGTTCTTCATGTGTTAGTGGCGTGGAGTTTCTATTTAATGGTGATTGGTTGCCTAGGTGAAATCACTTAAGTTGTGAATCTTAATCTCTTGAGCCCCATTGTTTTTACCGAGCTTGTGCTTATTACTTAGTACCGCCAATTCCCTTTTGTTCCTAATAGTTTGAATGTCCTAGCTATATCCTAAAATCTTCGGTTCCTGGCTGGTTGTCTATGTGGCAGCACCTAGTTGCATCACACAGGCCCTTCACATTGCATATTTTATTTGAAAAATCCTTTTGAGAATGAGTTAGTGCTATGATGCCACGTGTCTCCATGTTTTAGTCATATTCGCAAGTTGTCGTGACATGGTGTCATAATTTTGTAGAGTTGGTGTCTTTTAGTTAGTCTATAATTGATGATGTGTATGTTTTGGGTGGATGAAGTAATATTAGATGAAGTAATATTCTCTATTGCTTTTGCTAAATGGCAGTTTCCCATTGCATTGCAATTCACATCGCAATCTTGGGTATGGGCCCCACCATTAGCTATGTGATGGTCACTAAGGGAAGACTTTGCCGGACAGATATTATATGTTGGGCCATACACGGTAGTCTCTCATTGCATCGCCATAGTTGTTCACATCGTGGATTTCACTCAAGGCTTCTTAAGATTGTGATAGTGTGACTTGTTGATACATGTCCTTGGGGTGTGAGTTTATGTGTTGGATCATCTAGTGTTAGGATGGTGTAGTGCTTCATGATTGGTCAAGACAATGTCTTCATGTACTCACTATAGATAGGGCATAGGACCTCTTGAGATAATGACAATTGTTAATCCTCTATTGCATCATAGATTTTCAAAAGGACCCATTTTCATGTATGCAATGAACTATTGAAAACATGAAAGGATAAGTTGAAGTGGAGGGTAGATGGCATTTCTCGCATTGCAAATTATCTTATGGGTCTCACTTCAGACTATGCGATGCATGATGGAAACAAAAGTTAATATCTGGAGTGTCTTATCTATTGGTAAAGGTGGCAAAACATGTCAATTCTATTGGGCCACATGTAAGTCATTCTGCCAAATGTGTTACATGTGCCAAAGTGATCCTAGGTGGCATGACATGATCTTAATTTTGATGCATGCCAATTTTTTTCAAATTGGATACTTGCAATCCACAATAGTCATTGATATGGTCCTCTAAGAAAACCAATAGCTAGAATTTGAACTAGGGTCAAACCTGTTAACAATTGCACCATCAATCCTAAGTTGGTATGTTGTATTTAATGCAAAATTTGGCAAAGCAAGCAAGCCATTGCATTCAAGCTCTTTTGTAGTCTTCAAAATGAGTTGATCAACTTCTAAGTCAGGTGAAGTCAAAAGAAACTTAGACCAAGGTCTAGTAAGTCAATTCCTAGGGTCTACAAAAGGAGCTAAGCATACACAAGGCATAGGCATTCTCTCAGATAAATTGTAGGATAGGGTCAAATCAATCAAATATGCAATCATTCCTATTATTGGGAGGGATTTATTTAGATATTATCTTGTAGTTTAGAAAATTGTACTCCCTTGTAGGTGATAGTACAATTTCACACTTAGTTTGGACCTATTTTAATGACCTTGCATTTATGCATTTTAACCCTTTCTAAATAGACCTTAATTCCCTTTATTATGCATCCCAAGGCCTATTTTTATCATTTTTCGACATTGAAACAAGCATTGAACAAATGCAACCTATCATTAATTTGCCCTAAAACAAGTGTGTCTTGGAAGTTTGGGCCAAGAGCCCATTTGTTGACGAATGGGTCCCCTTACTTAGCTAGAACACAAATTTTAATAGCTTCTTGGCAGCATTTTAATATTCAAAATTCAAATTGTAATTGTGGCTATCGGGATCTAATCTTCGAGAAATTAGAGAAATGCCTATAAAAGCCTAGTCTTTTCACCATTTCAAACTAGAGATGAGAAAAAAAAAGAATATTCAAGCAAGCACAATTCAAAGTCTTGGAGCAACATTGTTCAAAATTGCAGGTCTTCAAGCCCATTCACAAATTTGATCAAGTTTTGTCATATGATTGAAGGTTGATACCAATAGAAGAGCATGATGGGTTCTAGGTTTGGGAGATGCATTTGGCCATTTCTCTTAACCTAATGACTTGTTTCCTAGTGTTCTCATCTTCAAGCTTCATTCTACTAGCAGCCTACAACAAGGTATTATTGTGTTCCAAATTTATTTAGGGTGTTTTGACTTCTCCCTAAGTGGATCTTGTCATTGTCATATACGAATCATTCTCTAATGCACTTGAGTAGGGTTTCTTTGCATCTTAGCTCATAACAACCTTAGACACACATAAGGTTAGGGCTCACACATTGTCTTTTATGAGATCTTTGTCTTTTTATCAAGGTTTAATTACCAAATTTGGGGTTTGACCAAGGAAAACCCCCATACAAACAAACAATTTATTTTTGCAGATTTATTGCAAAGTTAGATACAAAAAAAAAGATTTGCAGGTACGAGAACAAAAAGCAAACAAAGGGGTACAACATCAGATTTTGAAGTTTTGGAAAGGATCACAAAGACCCATTCGCCTAGGGGCAAACTAGTCCCTTTGCACATGCCATAATCAACTTTTGGTGACAAGTACATGCCCTTTGATATCTCCTAGATCTGCTTGCAAAGGGCTGTTACAATTTGTTTATCTATGAGAATCTGCATTTTACATATTAGGTCATATAGTTCAATTAGTTTCATCATTTCAAACCATTTTTAGATCATTCCTAATCATCCTAAGGCCCTTAAGAATCACCAACCCAAGTCTGATTGACTCACCATTAAGGTTGAAAGTCAATCTCTTGGCTTTGTGGTTGGTATTCTAATGAAAACTTGGAAAAGGCTCCTTACATTCTAGGTTCTTTGAATTTAGGACCTAGGACCCCCCCTTTTCCACCCATTTCATATCTTAATAGATCTAGCAAGCCTATCCCAATTTTGAACATTTGGAGGTCTAATTTGGGGAAGTTGGTAATGCCAAATAGTTTTTTCAATGTTGATTTAATTTTTGTCCTATGAGATAGGTATTACCCTATCTCAAGGCAAGTGAAAGGAAAAGGCATTGATATGATTTTCACCCTAAATAAGGAGTTAAATAAAAATTATCCGACCTTAGTCTCATGGCCAACTATAAGATCAATTTAGATGAGTGGTGCAAGGAATACTAAAAAGATAAAAGCAACTATAGGGTCAAATGGCTACCTAAACAAAAATTGAAAGGCACGTCTAGAGTGAAGCCAATTCTTGTTGAAGAGGTGGAGCCTTTCAACATTCAACACAAATGAGGAGTTTTTTCAGAATCATCTATTTGGCCTTGTGTCAAGTCTGGGGAATAGATTATTGCTGAAAACAAGGTTAAATTAAGCTGCAATATTAACTTATGTACGTGTATTCAAATCTGAACATAAGATTATGAAATTAGATTAGATGTATGTGATTGCACATTCACCATAATAGAAAAGTCAAAAAACAAATATGACACTAGATTTATGTAGAGATACCCTTTTAGGACAAAACTCCACACAAGAAAAGAGGGCAAGTATATTATTTGTCTTCACAAGAGAGATGCACCACAATACACTTCCCTGCTGATCTACAACCTGGATGCTTCCATACACTTCTAAATAACACAAGATGAAACTACCATCTCATGGATCCAATATATAAAACTTGTGGGAGGCAAAACCACAATGGTAAACCAAAACAAGAGGTGTCAAAACCACTTGCAAAAACCCACACCCCTTTCTTGGAAAACCAAGAATCATGATATAATATTAATTAATATGCAAAAGGCTCCAACATGGGTGCCTAACCCATAGCCTCTTTGTCTTCTGACTTTCAAGATGCTTCAGTGATTGATCAACTTCCAGATGGACAACTGATGGACACCTATTTCCCTCCAAATTGGGAGGCCCAAAACTCAAGACCTTTCACATTCCCAATGTGGATGCCTAAGAGGGAGAATTTGTCCTCCTCTGATGTGTAACCTCCACCAACATTAAATTTCCTCTTCAAAATATAATTACAATATGCCAATATTAAATGAATTTCTCTCATGTCCACTAGGACACCTTCCATGAAACTTGGAGACATAAAAATGACATAGGTTTGCAAGGTTGATGCCACCTAACCTAACAATTATAAGGCATAGATGCAATTGCATATGATGATGATAGCTGTAAACATCCAACACAAATATGTAAACAAAGTATTTGATTGCCTTATTTTTTATGGACATAATGCATAAGGAATTGGTATCTCTCAAAATTGATAGGAGAATTCCATCCTTTTAAGTGGCATTCTCTATTGTGCCACATTTTGTTATTTCTTAGGAGAGATACTTCGAATCCTATCTTTAAAGTTACAAATACTTGAATAGATGGAAGTCCTCCTATTCAAGGCAAGACATATTTGGGATGGTCATTGTCAAAATTTAGACTTTTTGTTTAGATCTATTTTGTGCATGGAATTCTCAACATGTTAGGGTATAGGAGGAATTGATTGTTAGGTACATTTATCAAGTTCGTGATACTAAAATATATAGATTTCAAGGCTGGATTTGAGCACAACTGGGGTGACTAGTTTTGCCACAAGGAAATAACCATTACTAGAATATACGGTGCAAATGCTAAACCCCATGTTCTTCCTTTTTGGGTGTTAGATATAGTGGTATTTCTTGAGACAATGTGGTAGTTGAATGTAGTTGATAGGTTGCATTTGAGGAAGCATAAAAAAGGGTCCTTCCCTACAACTTTGAAATTTTCAGATTTTAATGTAGTCTCCAAGCAAGGCTCAAAGCTCTTGGAGTTAAGTTTTTAGAATATAAAATGCAAGCACAAGAGAGGAGATATGACCCTTAACATCATCAATAAAACTAGGAAGAAAGTAGGTAGGTTAGGATATGAGCACCAATATGACAAACCTAAAGACTTAATTAGGAGTTGCCTTACAAAAGAAGAAATTGAGATCAAGAGGAATAAATGGGACAAATCCTCATTGTTGACAAAAGAAGGGCCATTGATGACAATTATAAGGGTACATTTTTTGAGGTTAAGGATCCAATTGAAAGAGTGAGGCTAATGTTGGAAAATGTTGATGCCCTATGGATAGTGCCTCCCAAGGTTGCCTCAAGAGGACATGAACTTGAGCAACTAGTTATCCAACCTTGTGGGTCATCGATTGTACCAATTGCAAGAGGTAGGTTTCCTAGAGGAGGTTTGTAGGAGGGAGTTGTTCAACCATTGGTTCACTATAAGTCATAGAGGGAAGTGGTGAAAATGCCCTTGATGACCAAAAAATAAGGCAGGCAATTGCCTCGCCTAGGAGACACATTGTCCTTGACATTCCTTTGTAGAGAAATTTGATGAACTTGGAGGAAGGAGATATGGCAATGCAAGATGTCAGAGCATTGGCCTTTGAAAGATTCTTGTCAGATGATGAATTCATCAAATTTGATGAATTTAAAATGATGCTAGTCAAAGTGAAGACAAATGTTGACATCCAAAGAAAGAATGAAGAGGATCAATAGAGAGAAGATAGCAATAATGAGGATACTTTTCAAAGTATCTAGAAGCATATTGAATTTGACCTTGCAAACATGACTCTTGAGGAGGGGAGAACATTCATCAAAGAAAGTGGGTTTTCATTGTTGCAAGGTTGGGATATATCTTTTTCATAGCCATGGACACTATTAGGAAGCAAGATGTTGAGGATGATGTTTCAAGAGATGAGGAGCAAGCAAAAAAGTTATACTTTGGTTATAGTTTCAATTCAAAATATGAAACACTAGCTATATGGGCTATAGCTCCAAAATATAAGAAGCCTCAGGTTGCCAAGGAAAAATGAATTGAGTAGCAATTTGATTGTTAGAAGATTGATAGACACCATTGCACCTAAAGTTGCATCTTTAGTAGTGGGTGCTACAATGTTTAGTGAGGCTTCAACTAGGAAATTGCAAGCAAATTTTGATTAGTTGCATAATGAACATACAAAGTTGTTGTATGAATACAAAAAGGTCAAATCAATGATGGTGCAACCTAAACTTATCTTCACAGAACTTGTGAAGTCCCCTTCCCCCTTTGATAGCATGTCTCAACAAGACAGAGACACCTTGATGTTGAGGATCAAGGACTTAAAAGACAAATTAAACATGAGCTAGGAAGTGGAAGCTAGTGCCAAAGCAAAAGGTGTGAATGATGTTATTGATTTGGTTGGTAACCTTTTTTTATCATAGAATGGCATGCATTTTTCACAAGGTTGGTGATGTATGGGCTTGTTTTGATAATCTGAGAAAGGCCAAAGATATGCCCCCTTGAGAGAACATGTGTGTTCAAAGAACACGAGTGTGCTCTCGAAATGGATGAGAGGACTTAAAGAATGAAGGATAAAAGGAAAGAGGAAAATAGACAAGGATGATGAAAGTATGGATGGAGAGGGAGGATGGATGATCATCATGCTGCAATGATATGAGCAACCTAGATTTGATATTGTACTTGACATTATGCACCAAGGTATAAGGAACCAAGGTGACAATGTGCCCAATACATGATCAAAAAGGTCAAGTGCAAAACATATGCCTTATAACACCATGATATGGAAGACCATGATGCCCTTGTGACAATAGAATGCAAAAGACCATCATAAATGCAAACAATGATAAAACACACAAGAAACAAGCAAGCATGCACAACAAACCAAAAGCAACCAAGGACTATGCTCCAAGTCAAGCTGAAAACCAATTGATGGATTGATTGATGATGATGGCGATAACATTGTTTGATGTGGGAAGGACACATCCCAAAACAACATGAGGAATGGGAAAGACATCCCTATGATGATAATGGATTTAGGTGGATCAATAGATTATCAACTAATTTGGATTGAAATCATGGATTGCTTATGGATGATGCACTAGATTGCAAGATTGGATTGGATGGACTATGATTGATTGCATTTGGATGGACTAGATTGGGATGGTTGGATTAGAAAGATAGAGGATAAATGGATTGGATAAGATAAGATTGGATGGAGGATTGAATGATTAGGATAGAGGAATGGATGAGATCCAATGACAAGGGAGAACCAAGACATGGTAAAGGATGGAAGGATGGAGGAATTCCATGGATAGGAGAGACGACTTTGGATAATGGATGGTGATGGGAGATATGATGGTGGTGGATGGAGGATAGGAAGATGAAGCTCCAAGGACTAATATGCCCCACACTAAAGGTAGTGAATCATGGATGGAAGATAATAAGTGATGTATGATATGGAAGGATAGTGCATAAAGGACATGAATGGTAGAGGAAGTAAGGCTTGCATCGTCTAAAGCATGCATGTATATTTTCCCCCTAGCCTTATCAAGATCAAGTGTCAAAAGAAAGGGTGACTTGGATAGGATGAGAGGATGGAGATATGATAAGGGATGTATGATGGAGGATATGGATAGGATGATCAAGATCAAGTGGATAAGATATGGATGTATTGATATTTCACCCCTAGGCTTTTCATCAAGATCAACTATGGGAAGGGAAGATGGATTTGGATAGGATGAGAGATATGGAATGAATGATATGTATAGGATAAGAAGGATGGATGGATATAATGCATGATGTATATAAATATCCTTAGCCTTGTCAAGATCAAATGAAGGAAAAGGGGGGATGAATGTAAGTAGGATGATGGATAGGAAATGAGGGATAAATGGGGGTGTAGTAGGTAGGATAGCATGGATGAAACTTGCCCCCAAGTGTAGAGTGCAAGAGGGTAATGGATTACACATGATGCCTATTTTCTAGGTTTTCATCATGGTACCTATCCAAGGTGCCACAAGAAGTGGTTTTCACCATCCAAGGACGAATGATTTCTCTTTACTTTTTTTTATTTTTAATTATTTTTCTTCTTTTTATTTTTTATTTTTTTGAGAATAGGACGAATGAAGAAGGATAAGGATATGGCTAAGTGGGTTGGGAAGATAGTGGATGCATGGTAGGGAGATGAAGGGAGAACTCAAGAATCTAGTTCCATAGATAGTATCCCTTGAAAATGTGCTCCATTAGATCATGGACAATTTGAGGTATGCTCATAGACATTGGTAGAATGATGGTAAGGGGATTAAATTGACGGTTAGATGGCAAGGGATATGGATTTATGCGAAGGATTGGATAAGAGGGATGGAAGGATGAAGTATGGATGTTGGACAATGGATGGGTTGATGGAAGACTTGTAGATGAGTGGATGGAAATGTTGGCAAGATCAAGATTGACGCACACCTTGAAGGGTGGTGGAGTTGTGAAAGAGAAGTGGCTTTTGAATTTGGAGATTTAGATGGAGGAGTGGATGTGGATTTTGGGATATAAAGACCCAAAATGGATGGAGCTGATAAAGGATTATTAGATGGGGTGGAGGACTTAGAATTGGATGAAGCTTTTGGATAAGTGAGTTTGGATGCCAATTTTGATTTTTCTTTGGGATGCATTAATTCTATTAGTACTTTTGGGATCCACATAGCTTTTGATTTTGATTTTTTCTTCATGGGCATTTGTGGCCTTTGGGATTTAGATTTTCTATTTTGGATAATATTTTTCTTTGTTTTTGCATATCTTTTTTATGGGACATGTTCCTTTGATTTTTGTGGATTTTTGGTTTTATGCATTTGAGATTTGACATCCAAATTGCTTCTACGAGCAATGGGATTGGTGGATGGATATGAATGGTGTGGATGTATTATGGATGGGTTGGTGTAGGTATGTTGGAAAAAGTTCAAGGGTGTGTACCTTTGTAGATCTTGTTTAAGGATTGCGACATTGATTTTAGGAACACGAAATGCTAGGCTCCCTTCCTAGGATTTTCCACCTAGAAAGAGAGAGATTAGGGGTTCTAAA
>VDFB02076065.1:0-46271 GCA_007258455.2 Sequoia sempervirens
CAATATCAAGAGTAGCAAGAAGCAACCCAATTGGCATCCCAACAACAAGCACAATAACAAGCTCAACAACAAGCACAATATCAAGAAATCCTAGCACAACAACAAGATCAACAACAATCATTGTTTATACAGCAGCAAGTGCAAGCATACCCAGCTCGACAGAATATGAAAATACCATCAAATAACACACCAACCAACCCACCCATCCAAACCACAATCAAAACACCCCATAACACCTTCATCCCACCCCCTGATTCGTAAAATGATGCAACGACACAAATTAGGTTGCTCTCGCAACAAGTGCTCGATCTTCAATTAGGGTGAACCACAAAAACACCAAGAAACTTGTGTCCCTATCCATTTGACAGGAGCCTTGTGATTAAACCATTCCCCAAGGGATTTGAGATCCCCAAGTTTGACAAATATCATGGGATGGGAAACCCTGAAGATCACATCAAGGAATTCCAAGTTCATTGCATGGAAGTCGCATATGACAATACCTATCTGATGCGGCTATTCCTTAGGAGTTTGGTTGGCCATGCTATGGAATGGTTCTCTCGCCTACCAATAAGCATCAAAACATTCCAAGAAATTATAGATGCATTAATTAAAAACTACGCATGCAATATTGCAATGGATGTCAGTCTAGAAGAACTCTCAACTCTTAAACAAGGAAAGAATGAATCATTCACTTCATTCCAACAACGATGGCAATGCAAGGCCAATCGAAGAAAATGGACCATGCCTAAGGAACAACAAGTTTGCACCATTATATCCAACCTTGATGGCCTCTTGGAATTTCATCTCAAGGTACAAGGGATCACCACATATGACCAATTGATCTCCAAGGCACTTAGTATTGAACGAGCCCTTATGACACAACCCGCAGGATCAACTTCATACCTCAAACAACAAAACAACCACCCACCTGACAATTACAATGATAAACCTCGCATGTGGGTAAGGAAAAAAAATGTTACTAATGATGATGTTGTCAACGCCAAAGTGGTCATCAGTGCCCCATGCCAAAATACACCCACGCCACAAATCCAAATCCAACACCAAAACAATCATCGGACAACACAACAACCAAACAAAAATCAGGCAATCAATAATCCCAAAGATCAAAGGGGACCACCCCAACAGAACAAGAATTACCCCAAGTGAAAGTACACCGCTCTGGGGGAACCACTTGAAGTCATCATGAAGAAGTTGATAAACGAAAAAACTCATCAAAGCACCCACGTATGAGAATTACCAAAAATTGGATGTGAAACCCCCTTGGTATAATGAGAATCAACTTTCTGACCTCCATAAAATCAAAGGGCATACCATGAATAGTTGTATGAGGTTAAAAAACATAATTCAAGATCTCATTGATCAAAGAATTATAAACGTGGAACAGCCAATAGGTAACCAAAACCTTAAGATATACACGAATCCAATGCCTAACCATGGAAATAAAGGGAATAATAACACAGATAAGGGGAAAGAAACCTTCACGAATGTAAATAATGTATATGAAACTGTCATTGCTTCCCTAGAGGAACACTTCGCTACCATCACCATCAAAGGAGCCCATGCCAATTGTGCAGACACCACAAGAGGCGAAAAAGTTACCATCACAGGATCGTCCGAGCAAAATACAGTCCCTACACCTAGATCTGTCTCCAATGGCTATAATGTCCTAGATCAGCTCAAAAGAATGCCAGTGAAAATATCCATCGTGGATTTACTAAAAATCTCATCTACCCATAAGAGAATCCTATAAGAAGCATTGGCTTCATCCACCATCTCCATAGATCTTGATGCAGAACAATTCAAAGCTATGGTCAGAAATATCATTACACCAAATATCCTCACATTCTCTAACCAAGATTTCCCTGCTCAACCATCTCACAACCATGCACTCCACTTAGAATTCCTAGTGTACAAAAGCAAAGTCAAACAAGTTTTGGTGGATGGAGGTGCAGGCTTGAATATATGTTCTCTCAAGCTCATCAAACAATTAAAAAATTTAGAGGATTCTATTGACAAAGGAAAGGGTATCACAATAAGAGCATATGATGATCAAGAAAGAGTATCCCAAGGCACGATCAAAATCTCTATTCAAGTAGGGCCTGCTATCATGGAAACCACTTGTAAATTCCTAGACCTCGACTTACCGTATAACATCCTTCTGGGACATCCATGGATTCATGCAATGAAGGAAGTAGCATCAACTTTCCATCAATGTGTGAAATTCACACATGAGGGACAAGAAGTCACTATCCATGGAGATCTCGAACCCTTCTCCTATTGCAAAAGACTTGAAGTAAAGTACTATAAAATCCCCCAAGTACCAAAAAATGATGAGGGTCCATCTACACCATACATTGATCCTGCCACTCTCACATCCACTTCTGCGACAGAGACACCCATCACTCCCACCATTCCCACCATTTCTAACATTAAGTTCATCATCCAAGATAAAGGTTGTGGAAAATACATGATACCTAAAAATTATTTTGTGGTAGGAAATTTACCACAATCTCCTAGATCACGGGGACATCTGCAAATAAATGAAGCCTCCACATCCCAAACATCTCCTGATGACTATCCTAACTTTACAAGTTGGGGAGATCTTGGCCAAGAAGTTATTGAGGCAGATCCATCTCATATGCTATATCAAGATGAAAGACTAATAGCTGATTTACCAATGGATGACAGAAGCAAGGGTCTGCAAATGATGCTCACAATGGGCTATGACAGAAACCAAAGACTTGGGGAAAATGACAATGGGCTTATAATACCTATCATTTCGGAGACGTGAGTGATAAAAAATCTTGGACTTGGATGTACCCCTCCGAGTATAACCATACGTGGCCAAGGTCCTCCAGTTTGAAAGGTTAATAATCCTCCCCAGCCAACTGCAACTGAACTATGCTTACCAATATCTATAGGTCGCATCATAGATAACTTCACATTTGACATAACTGACATCTGTAGTAGTAGTGATGATGAGGATCCCATGACCAACTTACCTAGGCTACTTGAGGATACCACTCTTTGCATGATTAGCACCCTATCTTTTGAATTAGACCACCAAAATCATGAAATCTGTGTAGTATATCCCCAACTCATTGACTACGACCAACGAGGAGCACCAATTCTTGATACATTCAAAAAAGATGAGGCACTCTTGGAATTCATGGGACTATGGGATAACATTCCATGTGGGGATCACAAAGCAGGGTTCATAATTGAGCTAGATACACATGCCTATTATGTGGAAATGATTGAATCCCTTAGTTGCAAAAGTGAAAAATTAAGAATAATATCTAAGTCCTTGAGTGAAAACCACACTATGGCACTCTCCAACCAGAAAAAGATAAAAAGAAAGGATGCATCCAATGGTGAAAACCTCTCTGAGGTGCCCGAGGATAGGGGATTCAATCTTCCTTTTAGAGCTCTTCATCAAAAAAATCAGCAGTCCTAGCAGAAAAGTGCAATCCGGTCAATGTAGGAATAGAGGAAACCCCGCACATCACATTCTATGCAGAGTCATTACTATCAGAGGAACAAGAGCTCCTAGCAGCTTTCCTAAGAGAAAGATAGATAAACTTCACATGGAGCTATGATGACATGCTAGGACTTGATCTAGAAATTATGGTTCACCACTTAGTAATATATCTAGAAGCAAAGCCTGTTAAACAAAAGCTTCAAAAAATGCACCCTCATATCGCCTTATTAGTCAAAATGGGGCTAAAAAAGCTATTAGATGCGGGATTCATCTGACCGATAGATTATCTAGAATGGGTTTCAAACTTGGTACCTATCTCAAAACCCAATGGGGGCATCAAAATCTACACAAACTTCAGAGACTTGAATAAAGCATGTCCAAAAGATGACTTCCCACTTCCAAACATTGATATGATAGTAGACATGACAGTCGAACATGAAATGTTGTCACTAATGGATGGATTCTCAGGGTATGATCAGATCATGATAGCTAAAGAGGACCAACATAATACGGCTTTCACTTGTCCATGGGGGACTTAGTACTGGAATATGATGTCATTCGGCTTAAAGAATGCGGGAGCAACATACCAAA
Source organism: Sequoia sempervirens (assembly GCA_007258455.2). NCBI lineage: Eukaryota > Viridiplantae > Streptophyta > Pinopsida > Cupressales > Cupressaceae > Sequoia > Sequoia sempervirens. The sequence goes on from VDFB02076065.1 coordinate 4,094, forward strand.
GGGCCATGACATTGATATTCCATGACATGATCTATAAGATGGTTGAAGATTATGTTGATGACATTCTATCCAAATCAAAAAAGAGAAAAGATCACATAGCAACCTTAAGTGCCATTTTTTATAGGCTGGAAGAGTACAAGGTCAGATTAAACCCAAAGAAGTGTGTCTTCTGTGTACAATCAGGAAAGTTGCTAGGATATATAGTGTCAATGAGAGGTATCAAAGTAGATCCAAGCAAGGTAAACTAAAGCAATTGAGAGGTCTCCAAGGGAGGCTTCAATCCATTTGAAGATTCATAGCACAGTTGGGGAACAAAGATAACCCATACTCCCACCTACTTCACAAGGGAGTAGCGTACAAATGGGATACCAAGTGTAAAGAGGCATTCAACAAAATCAAAGAATATATACTAACACCACTAGTCTTAATGCCACCAATCCTAGGAAAACCATTAATTCTCTATGTAGATCAGCAACAACAACAGCCCTTGGAGCTCTCCTAGCTCAACATGATGAAAATGGAACAGAAAGGGCTATCTATTACATCAATAGAACAATGGTTGGGCATGAGCCAAACTACTCATTCATAGAGAAAGCATGCCTAGCAGTAGTGTTTGTGTCACAAAAAAACAAACATTACATGTTGGCACACAAAATAAAACTCATCACCAAAATTGACCCTCTCAAGTACTTATTGTCAAAAGCAATCCTCATGGAAAGAATGGCCAAATGGGTGATGATACTGTCAGAATATGACATTGAATATGTGGAGCAGAAAGAAATAAAAGGCCAAGTCATCGCAGATCAACTTGCAGAAGCACCAATCTATTCAGAGAATCCTCTCATTTGAGAGTTCTCAGATGAATCTATTTTCAATCTCAACGTAGCTGACCACTGGAAACTATACTTTGATGGCTCATACACACAACATGGATCAGGAGCTAGCATCTTCTTTATCACCCCACAAGGGGATTGCATACCAAGGTCCTACAAACTAGCATTTCCCTACACCAATAACATTGTAGAATACAAGGCTTTAACCATATGTCTCATAATACAAGTGTAGTGGAACATTATAGTTCTCAAAGTATACAGAAACTCCCAATTGATAATAAACCAAATAAAGATGAATACCAAACCAAGGACGATAAGATCACTCCATACAAGAAATTGGTGGACTCTCAAAGAATCCTTCATTGAAATCACATTTGAGTAGATTCCCATAGCCAACAATAGAGCAATAGATGCCATGGAAACAATTGGATCCTTACTGGACATCCCCCACAATGTTCTAAAATATGAATTCTTGATAGAACAGCTTCTCGTACCCGCATTTGAGGTACCAGAATTAAAATTCATGTGTGAAATCGTTGGTCCCGGTGATCCTTGGTACCACGACATTTATACATACCTTCGAATAAGAGTCATACCTGCCGATTTACCCTCAACCCTAAAAAGAACCTTTGTCAAGAAGGCATCCCAATTCATCATCCTAGGAGATACCCTATATCATAGAAGCATAGAAGGAACCCTACTACACTGCTTAAATGTTGAGGAGGCATTGACTACTCTAACTGAAGTACATAATGGTATTTGTGGTTCACACTTGAGTGGAATTACCATAGCCAAGAAACTACTAAGTATGGGGTATTATTGGACCATAATGGAAAGAGAGGCACATGACTATGCTAGAAGGTGTCTACAATGTTAGCAGCATGGGGACCTCATCCATGCTCTAGCTCAAGGACTTCATCCCATCATCACACCATGGCCCTTTTCGTAGTGGGGACTCGATCTCATTGGAAAAATCATGCCCACTTCATCTAACGGCCACAATTTCATCACAACCGCAATAAAGTACTTTCCTAAGTGGGTGGAAGCCATACCCATGACGTATATAACTAGGAATCAGATATCAAAGTTCATCCTGAACTATCTTATTTGCTGCTATGGTTTTCCACAAGCCATTATCTTAGATAATGGGACACCATTTAAGAATCAGGAGGTCTATGACTTATGCAAAAAATTCAAAATCCAACATCGCTTCTCTACCCCATACTATTCCCAATGCAATGGCCAAGCAGAAGCTACAAAAAAAACCATTTTGAAAATCCTCAAGAAAACAGTCAATGACGCGGGTCATGACTGACATCTGCAACTTAATCCCACCCTTTGGGCCTATCGAACTAGTATCCGCACACCCACCAGCACCACCCCTTTCTCCCTGGTCTACGGATCAGAAGCAGTACTCCCCATCGAGATCGAGCTCCCATCACTCAGGATATCACTGCAAAACCTCATCATAGATGAAGAGTACCGAGTATCAAGATTGAATGAGCTGGAGCAACTGGATGAGTGGCGTATAGATACTTTAAATCATTTGCAAGTCTATCAAAATAGACTCAAGAGGAGCTATAACAAGAAAATCAGAAGTAGGACTTTCCAAGTCGGAGAACTGGTATTAAAGGAGAAACAAAAGAATGTCCCAAACCCAAGAAGCAAAGGAAAATTTGAACCTAATTGGTTGGAACCATTCATTATCACAACAAGTTATAAGTCAAGGGCATATCAATTATCAACACTTGAAGGGGAACCTCTGCAAGAGCCCATGAATAGCTCTCATCTTAAAAAAATTTATTCCTAAATCTTTCAAGGTATAGAACCAAAAAATCCAAAAAAATAAGAAAATGTCTTGGAAAAATGGTTACTTTGGCGAAAACCTAGCAAACAGGCATCTTGGTAACAATAAAAAAAGCAAAAAAGCAAAAAAATCCAAAAAAAATTAGAAAAAGGATTAAAAATAGTAAAGAGAAAAATAGTCCTCTAGCGAAAACCACTTCAGTGGCACTTTGGGCAAGTACCTTGGTGAAAACTTGGCAAACAGGCACCTTGTGTCAATAACCACTTTCCATCCACAAGGATCTTTACAACTTGTTCTGCATCATCCATCCATTACGTTTCCATCATCCATCGCATTCAAATCTCCATCCATCACCCATTCACCCACATCTGCATCATAGCTTGGTCCTGTTTTCATATCATGATCCCTCCTATTACTACTCGGCCCTTCCTCAAGGTCAGCTTGTCCTACCTTTATTGGAGTAGTCTATTGCATCACGTTGGGGGCATGTTATCATCGGATCAGATTCGTGTATATTCTTGAAGTCCTAAAATTAGAAAATCCAAAAACATAAAAAAATCAGAAAATCCAAAAACATCAAAACATCAGAAGATCTGAAAACATCAAAACATCAAAAAATCCAAAAAACAACAAAACATCAGAAAATTCAAAAACATCAAAAAATCAGAAAATCCAAAAACATAAAAAAAAAAATCCAAAAACATCAAAACATCAGAAAATCTAAAAACATAAAAACATATCAAAATCCAAAAAATAGGTCAAAAATTCAGTCAAAAACAATGTTTTCTTGTCGAACTATGGGTCACTCATCCTTCAACGTAGGCAAGGTTGATCTTTGATCATCCCCCGAGACACTTAGGTCAGTCCTCTAGGAGTGCGTCATAATAAACTGACATCTCATCTTGTATATCGTCATCTGTAAATCAGTCAAGTCATCAGTCAAACTACGTGGTCTTTGCGTGTATAACGTTGGAAAGGCTAATCTATTGATCAGCCCCTGAGGCCCCTAGGATAGGTATTTAGGTTAGTCTCTTGGTCAAAATCTCAGAAAATACCAAAAACATCAAAAAATCAAAAATCAAAACATGTGAAAATCTCAAAAAATACCAAATATAGCCTCAAAACATTGCAAAACTCCAAAAACATCCAAATATTTGAAAAATCCATCTGTCTCATCTTGCTTGCACCCGCAATAACCCCATTCATAATAAACAATCATCATCCTCAACCTTTGGTGAAACAATCAGAAACAAGTCTAGCAAGTTAAAAGTCAAAACTCAAATCATCAAGTCTTAGGTCTAAGTCAGTATGTAAACAAGTTGGTCAACACTTTGTGTCGATAACCCATCATGAAATTGATCCTATATCAATCATTTGAAAGAACACTTTTGATAAACAAAATCGCATTCCACCATCCACTAACATGTCCTAGGATGTGTCCTTCCTACAATGGGAATTATCTTTTGGCAATAGTTTCGGTTCTTATCCTTAAAAACACATCGCCTTTCGGTTAGCGGTATTGAAGAACATCAACTTGTTTGTTTACTTTATCTTTATCTTTTGACTTATCTTATTGCCCTCATTCCAAGGACCTCTCGATGATATCCGAGCAGAGGATTTAGAGAAATAGGAATGGGGCAATGATCATTATCTTTTGTCTATTGTGCTTGTTGGACGTTCTTGTAATATAACCTTGGCAAATACTTGCTTTGTTAGGTATGTATGGAGGAAGTTTTGGGAAACTTGTTGACTATTTCATTGATAGGTTATACCTTTTCATGTTTTGGTCCGAGGTGTTTGAAACTTCTAAAGTGTATCCTAGCAAGATTTTCGTATGTCAGGTGTGAACAAGGATACTCCTATCTATTTGTCAAGTCAAAATCCATCACACTAGGTACAATGCCATCCTAGTTCTCTATACCTTGATGCATTGTACAATGTGTGTTATCAAAAATAAGGAAATTGGCCCTTTGAAAATCCCAACTCCTCAGCAAGTAACCATCATCATTTGCATATTTATTATCTTGTGTCTTGTTGAAATGTCTTTCTTTTCATCCCTTCTTGCTCATCGCACTAACAAGGTACTATGATAGTTGATCATCATTATCATCATCATTGTCATCGATCCTGCATCCACAAATCATTAGCATATTGCATAAACATATCATACAGGAAACATATGCATTGCATTCCCATCATCATATAAACATGGTATTATAAGCATTTTCCATAAATTAGCACATCACTTTCTCATTACATTGCATCGCATTGCATTCATCACATAAATCATTACATAACATTCATTTGCATAAACATTTCATAACCATTTCACATTAGCACCTACTACATAATCATACATAATAAGTACATAAGCATTATAGATAATCCATTGCATACATACTCATATAACATTATAAATTCATCTCCCACATTACGTTCATTTTACATTAAGCATCATCATACCATTTTACATTAACATATCATTTCATATATTACATCACATTACAGTAAATGCATCACATACATTTAACATGTTTAGGATAATATTTTTTATTCTAAGCATCTTAAAACCATCTCATTTGCATCATCAATACACATTATATAAAACATGACCATTACATTTACATTGCATTATATCATCCACTAATCATCCATATCATCTCATAAATAGTATCACAATAATTTTTTGCATTTCATTGCATAAATCATTCCACATCATTATAAGCATAAATAGAAACATAAAAATCCATTAAATGCAAAGTGTACATCCATCCATAATCATTTCATATATAAGCATGATTCACATCATTTAGCGTATACACCATAGATCATTTCCATATCATTTTTCATATTGCATATTACATATCATATCATTTCAAATCATTACACATCACATAAATACATCTGCATATCATAAGTCAACAATATAATATAGATTTGTTAGTCATAATCATTACATAATGCATATATCATCGTAAACAAATGCATCCATAAATACATCATATAACACCATAACATCATTGCACAACATATAGAAATAGAATAATCCATAAATGCATAAATAAATGATACACATCACATCACATCAAAATCATCATCTCATATATATATCATCATCGAATAATTGTCATAGTACAAAATAATTGGATCACTGTACATGTATGTCAATCAATACAAAAAGGCCCATCAGGCTATCAAAAAGGAGCCCATAGGACACAAAATGATATCATTTTGATCAAAAGGAGACCTAACCCTCCTGTCTGCTACCCTCGCCTCTGTCATTGTGACCATTTGCTGGTCTGAAACTAGTCCACTGCGAGTACTCTGGGACCCGTGCTGCTCTAGGTATGGCTTGATGATAATGTATACAGTAATAATCTACCTCTCGGACAACCTCCCTGTAAGACTGAATGGACACTGTACTCTGAGAGGAGGCCGCCATGATCTCCAACTGTTGTATCTGGCCCACCTCTGCAACTGCCTATAACTCTGTGGCCTATCTCTGTAGTATGGACTAGTCCCTCTCAGCATTGACCTAGCCCCTCTCAGTCTGCACTTGATCTCTCCCCCTATCAAAGTCTGCACCTGGGCTTGCAATTGTGCAATCAATGTATCCCACAGGTCTGCTTGCCCTACTGGCTGTACTAGTGGGGGTTGCACATGAGGCTGATCCTCACCCCTGGCTTGTGGTGGTACATCTGCCTAGACCTGCTACCGGCCTGCAACCTGCTCTTGATCCGGCATCAGAACATTGCCTTGACTTGGCTGTAGTGGGGGCCTAACCTGCTGGTCCTATTGTGCATCGTCTCTCCATCCTTGTCCTCCTCCTCTACTTCTCATCCTACGCCGATTAGGGACTACTCCTAGAAATGTCAAATGTAGGAGAGGCCAGAACCAATCTCTGTATGCCTATGTAACACCTGGATCTGCAGGCCCCTAATTGTAAACCCATTGTTGGGCCACCAACTGTCTAAAGCTGTCAATAGCCTCTGAAGCAGGAATGTATCACCCCATGATGTTTGTGAGGTGGTGCGGGAAAATATGGCCACGTAGTCATCGTTAGGTTGGTCCTGTGGCTCACCAAACTGACGCTGCATGTGTCCTAACAAGTATCTCTCCACCATGGTGTGCTCCCGCCCCTACATGAAATGGTCCTGGCGGGCAAAGAAAATATACTCTCCATCCTCGGCCCATCCGGGCTAACCAAGGTATGGCCGCCAGGTAAACACTATCATCTCATGTAGGACCCTCCTCCGGTAGGGAATCTCGTGCTTTCCAGTGTGTGTAAAGGACACACCACCTTTGTAGCACCATACGAGGGGATCATCAGGCCCCGTCGATACTGGAATGACGTGTGGACAAAGAATGATGATGTGCTCCCACACCCATACATGCAAGAGTGTAACACCCGCCCCCAGTGATCTTCCATCATGATACACATACTCATGGAGATCCCTGTAAAGAGTGGACAGAAGAACAAGCCCCCAAGCATAACAGACTAGTCTGTCGATCTAGGGCAACAAGACTAGAAATGATCGCCGTGACGACTAGATGAAACAACAATGTCAGTGTCCTATGCTGCTTTAGCTCTATCTGACTGTCGCAAATCATGAGCTCATCTATGTCAAGGACTAAATAGCAAGTGTCTCACCCTGCATCCATATCAAAAATGATGCGCCGACCATGAATCGACAATCTTAGTATGCACCACACGTCCTCTAAGGTGATGGTGGCCTCACCAATAGGAAGGTGGAAGGATGAGGTATCGCTATGCCATCTCTCAGAAAGTGCAGACATCATCCCAAGATGGGTACGTATGGGCACTGTGTATGCAATGTGCCACAACCCCATGACCCATAATCGGTCCTGGTCCTTGTCACTGAGGTCCCGCAAGTAACCAAAGATCTTCTAGGATCTGTGGTCCCAGGAATATATCTCCTTCACCGCATCCTACATCAAGGAAGGTCACCATGTTAAAATTTTTGAAAAATTTCATTCCAAGTGCCTAGGAAATCATCCCAGTGTCGCTACCCATGAAGGTGTCACAGTTTGAAAATTCCAAACCATGATGCTAGAGGGTTAAAACTACAAAAGGGCACCACCATGGTGCACTTTTTGTCAAAGCGGTACAATTTGCAAAGATTCCTATCTAAAATGGCACCGCCACGTCGCACTTTGAACATGATCCTGTTGGCTAAGGCATCAGCATCAGAGTTTGAAGCTTGAAGCCAAACCCCAAACTCCATTGCCACAGTGTGATTTGTTGATAGCAACCTAGTTTGGCTACCGACCAACGCAATTTTTTTTTGAGACGCACTATATAGCACTGCTGCAAAAGAACTAAATTTAAATGCATTAAATGAACACAAAAAATGAGAAGTAAAGCTCAAGTAAGGATCAATTACCGGTGCCCCAATGCCGGGTGGCCATTGGTATGTCTGAACTTGCTCAGAAATGTGCATCAGGAGTAGTCATTGTGCCATATTGTCAGGAGGTCAGAGCTTGAATTGCTGAATTGCTAAAAGGTTGGGTGTGAAAGTAACCCCTCGTGGCCATTTTAACCTTGAAAATTAGGGTTTTTCGACCTTGTTTGGCTATCTTGCTAAGGTTTTGACCCCTTTAACCCATTTTCATCCAGTTGAGGCCTATTTTAAATCATTTTATTGCGTTTAGACACATTTTTGGCCTCTTGGAGCCTTTTTGGACCTATCAGGCACCTTGTCCTCTTTTTTTGCGAGATCACCCAAAAATTGAAATTTTCATCCAATCTCTCAAGGGGGCAATATATTGGCATGTTTTCTCTCGCCGGGTAACAGTGGCGTAATATTTTGAAAACGAAATTTTTTTGGCTTTGATCGAGACCATTTATTCTTTGAACCAACACAATAAGTGCATTGTTTCAAAGAGAGGCGAAATGTAGACACGTGAAATGTACTGATTGACATTGTGCATTTGATCCTAACCACTAACATCATTTCATCCTGAATCATCCTTCAGTCTAACCATTTAATCAAATACCCTTATTTGATTAAATTCATTAATATTCTTCTCTTAATTAAATAAATCAGTTATCTAATTAAATCACCTTCTCTCTCGATAATTAAATCAACCTCTCTGATCTAACTATCCCCATTTAATTAAATAGTCAATTTTATTTAATTAAATCTCTAAATTCTATCTATTAAATTAAATAAATTAAAACCTTATTTAATTTAATCTAACATCATCTTTGTTAATTAAATAAATCATGAATCTTTATTTAATTAATCTCTTATCACATTCTTCTCATATTTGATTTAAATAAATCCACAAATTTAAGTCAAATAGGTCACATCACTTAATCTCTTCATTAAATTAATTAACTTGGATTAATTTAATCTCATATCATGTCCCATCCTCTAGTTTTTCCAACTTGCACATGAAAATGGATTTAATTGATTTATTAAATCTCTATTTTCTTCAACAAAGCATCTTTTGAGGAATATTCCCCAAATTTGAATTCAAATTCCAAGTGGGATAAGTCCTTCCAACAAGGCATTAACTCCATCTTACATGTCTTTTTCCTTGAGCCAAGTGGCATTCAATGCATTCTTTCTTCCCTCTTCCATGTCATTTCAACAAATTCAAAATTCAAAATATGCATTTATTGGCACAATCATCAAAACTTGCACATCCTTCATCCACTCACAAGTTGACAAGTGGCACTTTTCCATTGTTTAATTCTTAGTCCCACATTGCTCTATTTTGGGCATGCTTTCAACTTGTCAATCTATAAATAAGAGGTTAATCTCTTCATTTTGGCATCCACAATTTGAGTAAACTTACTATGCTCAAATCATTGTTAAATTCCATACATTATCATTGAATCCTAGCTAGGTTATGCAGATTTTTCCATTGGAGCACTCATCAATCATCAACAAAGTGGATCAATTATCATCACACATCAATCTTGCATCATAGGAATTGGGAAATGGCCAATTTTCGCATCAAATTGACACCAATTCCGCCATGGGATCGTGAGTTTGATAGTTTAATTAGGATTCAATCTCTTTTATTGTTATCTCATTGTATTTTCATTGCTTTTCCTAATTTAAACTTTGTAAATGGATTTCATGGGGAATCCTTGTTCTTTCTTGCATTTCATCATCTAATGTGTTTGTTCTTATTGTTTTGTAGGTATTGGGATTGGGGTTTGACAGATGCTTTAAGGTATTATGCAACTAAAATAAACTAAAACAAGCTAAAAGTGAGTAAAGTATGAGTGTGGATGCAAGTGAATTCAACAACATAAGTTTGTGCAATTAAAATATGGATGGATGAGTTTCAACAACATAAGTTTGCTTTGAAAGATGAATCCATTTGTCTCCAAATACTATTCTATTTATAGGGAAACAAATGAGAAATGGGGGGTTGAGATTAAAAAGACCAATTAATGGTCAAAGATGAAAAGAAGAAGAGGCATGGATCATGGATTCTCATCAATGGATGAGAATGCTTAATCAAGGGCTCACATTTGCTTCAAACAAACACACTTTTGACTTGCTCACATAGGTCAAAGGTGACTCTTTCAAAAGGTTAAAGGTTAAAACTTGCATTAGAAGCTAAGTGAAAATATCCCTTTTTCAAATGATGGAGGAATAAGAATATTCCTTGGAATATTCATTTTGGTGAGGATAAAAGGAATTTAACAAGTTAAAAAAAATTCTTATTTGTGCAAAAAGGGGGTTAAGGAATATTCCCCTCTTAGAAGAAAGTTAGTTTAATTGCTAATTAAACAAGGTTTAATCATGCAATTAGGGGATTTGGAGGAATTAAAGTGATAATCATTAAATTAAATGATTTAATGAATGGGGGAGAGATGAAATGATATTTAATTAAATAAATTATGGTTATTTAATTAAATAAGATTACTTAGGGAATTAAATTAAATATTTTGATTTATATAATTTAATGAGATGAAATGTTAGCATGAAGAGGGAGTGAATTAACCTAAATTGATAAATTAGGTTAATGGACGAAAATGATGTCATTAATTAAATTAGCTAGGTTAATTTAATTAATTAAGCGAAAAGAGGATGAGTTAAAGAGGAAATGATGTTAGTAAACCTGTTTAAAGTGTATGATATCTTGTAGGGCATTTTTCAGTGTCTACAACAACAACTAGCGTATGCTTGACTCCTTTAGCTATGCCACAATAATCCCCCTTCTCTCAAGTTGATAATGTACACTCAATATGCTAATACTCTCACAAACACTAACAACTCTCTCTCTCATATAGAAGAGAATATTGCATATAATAATTGTAGAGAAGAATGTATAAAATACTAAGCACAATGCATATGGGATGCATCCCAAATAAGTGAGTTTTCTCTACTATTTATATAGTAGCAAAGAGGCCTAACATCCTACACAATAGGCATGAGTATTGAAAACAATCACAATGCATGGCTACTCACTCAACTTAGCTAAAAGGTGGCACACAAAGAACATACTCAGCAAAACAATGCTACAGGTTGACCTCTTTTGATGACAATAGTTTAAGACCATTTCAAATCAACACATGATGAAAAAGGTGTAATTTGAATTTCCTTCATAATGAACATCTACAACAAGTAGGATTCATAAGGTGGCACCAAATAAAGCATTAACCTCCTATAGAGTTGGCGCAGTTTTCACTTGTTGAACCAATCAATAACATATATATAACACATGACTTATGTTGACTAGGTCTTTGCACGAGTCGATTCATCTCATTTATCAGTTTGACCAATTCATCAACCTGATGTACATTCTTTGCATGTGATGTAGGAACATCCAATGGTGTAAGGGAAATCCTGCATCACCCAAAAAAAAATTGCATTTCCTCTTTATAGTTTCTTAGATGTTTTTTGCAGTTTTGGATACCCTTTTCATCATAATGTAATTCCCAACTTTCAGTTTTTCTTTTCTGCTTTTTCTAGTCAACTGCTATTTTTAGTAAGTATTGGAATTTGAAGGTATTTGGAGACCAAATTTATATGGGAGGATTTAGAACAAAAAAATAAGAACATTAGTGTAAGAATCAAGCCGAAAGAATTCCTGGTTTGAAAGATATTGCAGTTTTAGTCTCCCAGAATTGCACTTGAAAACCTTTTAGATCAGATTTAAGGCATTAATGGCCCTAGAACGGTCTCAAAAATTTCCAAAATAAGCATAGCATATTTTAAGCACGGTCTTGACTCTGAGACCTTTCCAATGATTCAAACAGTTCAAAAAATGGAGTCCTGAATCAAAAATTATGGCTCCCGAAAGTTAGCGCACTTTCAAAAATGTGCTAATTTCTAATCGTGGTTTTAAATTTTGAATTTCAAATTGTAATTTTCGGCACCAAATTGCCAAAACTCATAATTCGAATGTTGTTTTGGATCCAAAACCAAAAAAGATCTATTGATGGGTGGGGTTTTTTGATTTTGGTATCTTTTTACGGAAAAGATCGCATACTGCAAAAAAAGGGGAATTTATGTAGTTTTTGTAGCTTGCATGTATTGCAGAACTCAAGGATTTGAGATCCTCTACATGTAATCTTTTCATATTCTAAATAATAATAATATTATTTAGTTTTGTGTGTGATTTTTTATGTCTTGGGTTAGCACCCTTGTCAACATGCCTCTATTTGTTGTTGATATTTTACTCAATGACATGGAGTTTAAGAGTTTACTAAGTCCAAAAGGATTCCACATAAGGTGTCAACTAATTCTCCTTCTTATATCAACTTTAAGACTGTGAATTTTTTTACATAACACTTTTTCTAAATACATGGGCAACATGAGTAATATTTGGCCCTTTAAAAGTACAATCACAAGTATAATATATGTGACCTTTGATTTAGCTAAAAAATCAGCCCCAAAGCTTGCTAATATTAATTGACACCCAAGCCATTGATAATATTTATATATATATTAATATATATATTCCCAATATATATATATATATATTTACATATATCTTATGCTAACTAAGTATGTATACATTCGATAATTAAATGAATAAAATTAAGATGCCATTCACATAGTAATATTTATAATATCGACCATGTAGATATATGTATATTTATATATATTGCTCTGTGTACATGTTGTAGACACTAAAAAATGTCCTAAAATGATATCATACACTCAAATCAGGTTTACTAACATCATCTCTTCTTCAAATCCATCCTCTTTTCACTAAATTAATTGAATTAGCCTAGTTAATTAATTAATTGTATCATTTTCATCCATTAACCTAATTCATCAATTCAAGTTAATTCATTACCCCTTTATGCTAACATTTCATCTCATTAAATTAAATAAATCAAAATATCTAATTTAATTTTCTAGGTCATCTTATTTAATTAAATAACCCTAAGCTATTTAATTAAATATCATTTCATCTCTCCCCCTTTCATTAAATAATTTAATTTAATGAATATCACTTTAATTCTTCAAATCACCTAATTGCATGATTAAACCTTGTTTAATTAACAATTAAACTAATTTTCCTCTTAAAGGGGAATATTCCTATGGAATATCCCTTATCTCCTTTTTGCACAATTAAAACTTTCTTTTAATTTTCAAAATAACTTTATCCTCACCCATGAGAATATTCCAAAGAATATTCTTTCCTCCAATCAAATTACTTGGCTTCTTGAGAAGGCTAACCCTCAAACCTCTTGAGCAAGTTACCTTTAACCTGTGAGCAGGTTAAAAGTGTGTTTGTTTAGAGAAACTGTGAGCCCTTGATTAAAAGGCATCATGCATTCTCATCCGTTGATGAGAATCCATGATCCATGCCGCTTTTTCCTTCCATCTTGGACAATTGATTAATTTTATTGATCTCAACCCTCCATTTCTCATTTTCTCTCCCATAAATAGAACACTATTTGGAGGCAAATGGATCAATCTTTCAATTGCAAAGTCATGCTATTGATTTCACTCACACTCACACTCTCAATTTACTCACTTTTTATCTTAATTTAGTTCATTTTAGTTTCATAATAGCTTAAGAAATCCATTAATGGCTTCCATGCATCCATCTTAGTTTGTTTATAAATTAGGGTTTTCATCATTTAGCTTAGAACTAGCTTATATTAGCTTAGCAATTGCATAATTAGATCAATTTTGTGTGAACCCCAACCTTGGTACCTGCAAAACAATAAGAATAAACAAGTTAGACAAGAGATTGCAAGCCAAAACAAGGATTCCCCATGAAATCTATTTACAAACTCAAAGTAGGAAAGAAAACAATGGAAAGCATAATGAAAAGAACAAAATAGATTGAATCCTAATTTAAATGTGCAAACTCATGATCTCATAGGGGAATTGGTGCCAATTTTATGTGAAATTTGGCTCTTTCCCAATTCCTAAGATGCAACTTTGATGTCTTGAAGATGATTGATCCACTTTGTTGATGAATGATGAGACCTCCAAGCCAAAAATCTGCAAAAGCCTAGCTAAGAACTCAATGACAATGGATGGAATTTGAGAGATATTTGAACATGGTAACTTTGCATAAATTGTGGATGATCAAATGAGGATATGAACTGTTTATTTATAGAATGCTAAGATGGATGAATGTCCAAATTTGAGCAATGTGGGACTAACATTCATCCAATGGTATGATGCCACTTGTCAATCTATGAATGGATGGAAGATGTGTGAGATTTGGGGATTGTGCCAATAAATGCATAATTTTGAATTTCAAATTTGTTGAAATGACTTGTAAGAGGGAAGGGAAAATGCAATAAATGCCACTTGGCTCAAGGCAAAGGACATGTAAGATGAATTTATTGCCTTGTTGGATGTACATGTTGACTTGAAATTTTTGAATTCAAATTGAGAGAATATTCCAAAAGATGCCTTGTGAGGAAAATAGAGATTTAATAAATGAATTAAATCTATTTTCATGTGCAACTTGCATTATCTAGAGGATGGGACATGAGATGAGATTAAATTAATTAAGGGTTAATTAATTTAATGAGAGAGGTTAGATGATGTGACCTATTTGACTCAAATTTATGGATTTATTTAAATCAAATAAGAGAGGAATATGACAAGAGATTAATTAAATAAGGATTTTGATTTATTTAATTAACATAGATGGTGTTAGAGTAAATCAAATAAGGTTTTAATTTATTTTATTTAATGGATAGATTTTAGAGATTTAATCAAATAAATTGATTATTTAATTCAATAGGGATAATTAAATTAGATGGATTGATTTAATTAACAAAAGAGATTCACTTAATTAGATAAAATGATTTATTTAATTAAGGGATGAAAATTGATGAATTTAATCAGATAAGGAGATTTGATTAAATGGTTAGACCAAGGGATGATTCGAGAAGAAACGATGTTAGTAAGTTAGGATCAGATGCACAATGTCAATCGATATATTTTACATGTCTACATTTTGCCCCTCTTTGAAGTAAGGCACTTGTTGCGTTGGTTCAAAAAATAAATGATCTCGATCAAAGCCAAAAAATTTAGTTATTTAAAACCTTGCCCCAATGCCGCCTGGCAGGAGAGAATATGCCAATATAATGCCCCCTTGAGAGATTGGATGAATATTCCAATTTTTGGGTGATCTCGTGAAAAATAGAGGACAAAGTACCCAACAAGTCCGAAAGGTCTCTAAGAGGCTAAAAACGTGTCTAAATGCAATAAAACATTGAAAAACAAGCCTTAATTGGATGAAAATAGGTTCAGGGGTCCAAAACCCTAATAGGAAAGCCAATTAGGGTGAAAAAAACCCTAATTTTTGAGCTTACAAGGGGCCCGAGGGGTCACTTTCAATTCATTTTCAAACACCTCCAATAGTGATCGCAAGATTTGAGCTTTGACATCCTGACGATATAGCACAATGACAGCTTCCCCTACACATTTCAGATCGAGTTCAGACGTAGCAGCGTCTACCCGACATCGGGGCACTAGTAAGTGGTCCTTACGTGAGCTTCATCTTTCATTTAATGCTTTAAAGAGTCAGTCTGCCTATAGTGGCGCTCTATAGTGTCACTCAGAAGACAAACTGTGCCGCTCAGTGCTGAATAGCGCCACCTCGGTGTAGTTTAGAGTGTAGAAACTCCGACGCTGATCTTGAGGTCAACAGGTGGATTCACAAAGTGCGATGTGATGACGGTAATTTTGCTCAAACTGTGCCACTGGGTGATAAAGTGCACCGCAACGGTGCTATTTTGATGTTTTAAGCCCTAGTGTCAGAGTTTGATTAAAATCAAATTGTGATGCCATCACGGGTTGCACCACTGGGGAAGATTTTTGAATGCTTGATAGAGAATTTTTCAAAAAAATTAACATGATGACCTTCCTTGATGTAGGATGGGGCGAGGGAGCTTTACTCCTAGGAGCATAGGTCACGAGACCTAGCCAGCTACTTGCAGGACCTGAGTGATAGGGGCTAGAATTAACTCTGAATTGCGGGGTTGTGGCACATTGCGTACGTGGAACTGATTTGCACTCACCTAGGGATGTTGTCAGCACTAGTCGAGAGATGGCACAGTGAGACATCTACATTCCATCTTTCCACTAGTGATGCCACCGTCACTCTAGAGGACGTTTGGAAAATTTTATGATTTCCTATCCACGGTCGCCGAGAGATCTTTGATATGGATGAGGGATGCAAGGCCTCCTTTCGAGTCCTTGCTACAGATGAGATTGTCTTCTGCGAGGGGCAGATAGAGCTTGAGTACCATAGGATCTTGGCACCTCCCTACTACTGGGTGATTGCAACTATCATTTTGGGCCTTGTTGCCCCTAACAGGCAAGGGCGATACTTCAGTCTTGACTGCGGATATTGCTGGGAGCAGATGGTCCAAGACAGGTCGGTTCGTTTTGCATGGGGGCTTGTTCTTCTTACTTCACTCTATAGAGACCTGCATGAGTATGTTTACATGGATGGGAGAGCATTGGGAGTAGGGTGACCCTACTTCATGTCTGGGCATGGGAGCACATTTCTGTGCAATGTCCATGCATCGTTTCAGTTTTGATGGGGCCAGACGATCCCCTCGTGGCACAATATAGAGGCGGCGTGTCTTTCACTCACACCGGGGAGCATGGGATCTCCTATTGGAGGAGAGTTCTGGATGAGATGCAAGTTTTCACTTGGTGCCCATACCTTGGTTGGCCCGGATGGGCTGATGATGCTGACCAAATATTTTATTGCCACCAAGTTCGTTTCATGTAGGGACTGGAGCACACCATGCTCGAGAGATACCTACCTGGGTGTGTGCAGCGTCAGTTCAGAGAGCCACAGGATCGTTCCGATGATAATTACATATCTGTCTTCGCTCGCACCATGACACAGGTCTCATGGGGGCAATACATTCCTGCTTCAGAGGCAGTGGACAGTTTTTGACAACTAATGGCCTGGCCATGGGCTTATGATCAGGGGCTAGCAGATCCAGGCACCACTTAGGCCTACAGAGATTGGTTTCGGCCTCTGCTTTAGTTGATGATACTAGGTGTAGTCTCAGATGTGCGGAGAGTTAGAGCCAAAGGGGGCGGATGAGGACGGAGAGCCGAGGATCGACAGGATCAGCCCGTTGTGCCTCCAGTCCAGCCAGGGCATGGAGACGTGCATATGTAGGACCAGCAGCAGGTGCCACTAGTCCCACCACCATGAGTCAAGGATCCTACTTGGGTATAGCCGTAGGTACAACCAGTAGGACAGGCAGATGCACGGGACACCTTGATTGCACAGTTGTATGCCCAAGTTCAGGCCGTGACAGCTGAGAGAGATCAGGCAAGTGCCAAGAGGGACCAGGCTATTTAGCAGAGACAGGCTGCAGAGCTACAGGAAGCCACTGAGCTAGGCCAAAGATAGCAGATAGAGTATGACAACCTCCTCCTAGGGTATAGTGCCAGTTTGCTCCTACAGGGATGTCGTCTGAGAGGCAGAGTATTATCGGTGGTTTTACCATGAGGCTGTTCCCAGAGTAGAGCAGGTACCAGAGTACTCAGAGCGGGCTAGCCATAGACCAATAGAGGGTCACAGTGACAGAGGCAAGGGTAACATTCATAGGGACCGAACCTAATCGAGATGTTATGATTCTTTTTGTGCCTTATGGGCTCATTTTTTATAGCCCCAATGGGCCTTTTGTACTGATTGACACATATGTACAGTGATCTGATTTATTCTTTGTACTATGACAGTTGATGATATATATATGAGCCGATTTTGATGTGATGCAATGTGTACTCCTTATTTATGCATGTATGATTCTACTCCTATATGTTAGGGGTGCATTTATTTATAATGATGTTTATGCAATGATTATGACAAATAGATCTATATTATGCTAACCTATGATATGATGTGCAATGATGTTATCTATATGATGATCTATTTTATGCAAATTTGATACGTGATATGGATTTTAATATGTAAGGTGTATATGCGAAATGATTGTGAATTATGATTATAACATGTTTATGAATGGATGTATGCTTTGTATGTGATGGACTATTCCATTTATGCTTATGTGGGATCATTTATATAATAAATGATTTATGATGTTATTTATGAGATGATTATGGATGATGTAATATGAATGCGATGGTCGTGATATGATTGTAAATAAAATGATGTTAATGCATAATGAGGTGGTTTTATGAGATGCTTAGAATAACAAATGTTATTATCCTAAACGTATTAAATGATGATGTAATGTATGTGATGCAAAGTGATATGAGGATGCGTAATGAATGTAATGTGATGAGATGATGTCATGATCTTATGCAAGTATGTAAATGAATTAAATGCTTTTATGCCTATTATGTATGCAAAAAATGATTATGACATGCTTTTGTAAATGTTATCTGATGATTTAGATGTAATGTGATGAAATGCAATGAAATGGATGCATCTATTTTGAAAAAAAAAAATTCTTATAATGATATGTTTATATGATGATGGAAATGTGATGTATATATTTCCTATATGATATGTGTATGCAATATGCTAATGATTTGTGGATGCAGGATCAATGACGATGATGGTGATGATCAACTGTCATAGTACCTTGTTAGTGCGGTTAGCAAGAAAAGAAGAAGTTATTTCAACAAGACACAAGATGATGCAAATGCAAATTGTAATCAAGGGAAAATTCTAAAATTTTGTTAGAGGGGTTAGCACAATAACAATAAAATTCCTATGAAAATAACAAAGTACAAAGGAAGTGAAGTGAAGACAAAAGGGATGAAGTTACCCTAAGTCTCCACCTTCCATGATTAACCTTTGTTACACCTCCTAGCTTGCAGATAAATAACAATGCCCTCAGATTTATGTGAGCAGCTATGACTAAAGACTAAGCCCTATGCAAGTGTTGAAGGATTTGCAGAAAATAAAATAACCCTACAATGGACTAAAATGCCTATGACTGTAAGTGACTATAACCCTAAGTTGACAGCAAATTGACATAGACTAAGAGTGCAAGAAGTCAAGAGAGCAAGAGAGCCAGGAGAGCAAATGAGAACAAAATTGCCCTTTTATAAAAACTGCAATTTTGAATGTGTGGCCAGGATGAAAAGATGACAAAAACCCTAAGATCAATGTTTAAGATTGAATGCTGCTGTGCATTAGGGTTAGGTCAAAATTAGGGCAACAGGTAAGAATGAAGGGTTGAGATTGAATTATAAAATAATTCAATCAATGGGCTGAAATTAAATGAGATGTCAAAAGTCAAGAATTAATTTGGAAGATAAGGCTGGCACGGACAAAGAGGTTGCTGGAGAAATTAAATAATAAAATTTATTTACTCCAGGTGACTAGTAAATAATTAAATAATAAAGATATTATTTAATTATGGAAGAATGTGACAAAAGAATTATTTTGAATTTAAATAATGATTTAATTCAAAATTCAGGAGAATTGGCTAAATTAAATAAATCAAATTTATTTAATTTTAAAGAGAGAAAAAGCTAATGAATAATTAAATAATTAGGATAATTATTTAATTATAGTGGGAAGTGGACAAAATTAAATAAATAAGAATTTATTTAATTTTTAGAAGAAGGGGACTTAATTAGTGATGTAATTAAATAAATAAAATTTATTTAATTAATCAAGAAGACATAAATGACAAAGGGAAATTAAATAAATTATAAAATTTATTTAATTAAAGGAAGACTTAGATAATTAATGACGTATTAGATAAATAAATACTATTTATTTATTTAATAATCAAGGAGGAATAAATGGCATGAATTAATTAAATAATTATGAATTATTTAATCAATAGTCGAATGTGGACCAAGGACATAATTAAATAACTTAATTATGCTAGGACGAAAGTGGTAAAATGAAGCTTGCAGGCCTAGGTCATTTTTAGGTGTCTACATTTTGCCCCTCTTTGTCATAATGTCGCTTGTCATATTGTGACAAAGAAAAATGCGTCAAGAATATGCCCCAGTGAAGGTACGGAGTATTCTTGCCCCCTCGGGAAATTTTCAAATTTTGGGTCGGCGGCAGAAAAATTTGCAAAAGGTCCCGATAAATCAATTTGATGGCCAGAAAAACAGCGGCGCAGTCGGTTTCAGATTCTGACATGTTTAAAGCAACTTACGGGGAGGTCGAAGGGGCGAAAATGAGCCTCCAGTATTGACTGCGGTTGAAAAATGTCATTTTCACCCTATAAATAGGTGGTCAAAGGGGTAAAAGTCAATTCACTTTCACTATTCACCTTGTAAATCCTGAGAGCTCAGAGCGAAAGACGCAGCAGCTACGATGGTTATTCCAATGACAGAGCACCGTGGAGAGATCGTGAGGACCTTCAGACGGCCAGAGGGCTCAGGACCGGCGGTATGTACCCTAAACTTGCTTTGTCATTTTCTCGATTTACGTGCTTTTTAATGCTTTCTAGGTTAGTAAATGGATGCGCCGCGACGCATATGCGTTCGCGTAAGCCGCAAGTGACTTCGCATTCACCACATTTGATGCATCGCGACGCAAGTGCATAAAACAAATGAGCCGCACTAGCAGTTTGCGCCGCATTCGATATTTGGTGCGACGCAAGCGCTTAACCGAATCACAATTGAAAGCTCAAAAGCCGCAATCGCGATGTTGCGACGCAACTGATTATTTCAATGCCGCAAGTGAAATGCCACGCCGCATTCACAATGTGGCGACGCAAACGCCTGAATTCGTGACGCAAGTGTAATTAAGCGACGCACTTGACTGGTTCAGACGCATTTGATTTTTTGAACGACGCATTTGTGTATTTGTGACGCAATTGCATTTTTGCGACGCATTTGCTTGTTTTCTTGCTTTAACTTGTTTTAATGCTTTCATGCCCTAAGTTATTTTTCGTGATGGTCACAGTTGCCTCAAAAGTGCTAATGCAGTGTTCGTCTTTTTGCAGAGGCAGCTTGCCCCTATTTACATGAGGGAGAGCAGACCGAGGACCTTTCGGTTTGGCGATCAGCTAGGGCCCGCGAGAGAGCGGCGTTGATGAGACTCTGGCTTATTTCATGTTGCGTTCATGCCCGCCATTCGGGCGAATAGGGGTTTGCTGATGGTGCTGTGCGAGAGATGGCATTCTGAGACCTGTTCCTTTCACCTGCCGACAGGTGAGGCTACTATTACTTTGGAGGACGTCTACCGTATTCTCTGGATTCCAATTCGAGGGGAGCGGATCGTGTACGATCCCCGTCATGGCGAGCAGACCTTCCGAGCATACTACCAGGATCAGGGTGTCGGACTCGGTATTGAGGGTTACGAGATCCATTGGGATTTCCTGGCGGAGCATTACAGTCGTTTTGATGCATTCCTGGCGACTCTGATTGGTGGCATCTTGGTTCCAGACCGACGAGAACACGGATTTCTGATTGGTTGGGGAGATATCATGGTCAGCATGCGACGAGATAGGATAGTTTATGCATGGGGTCCCTATTTGTTGGGGACACTTTATCATCAGCTGCATGACGTTGTGTACAGGAGAGGAGAGAGTATCTCCTGTGGGACCACACTGATGATGATCTGGGCATGGGAGCGTATTGCCATATTCCGCCCTCCTATTGATAGACCACAGCTGGCCGAGGGGATGCCTTACTCCTACTACTATGCCGGCGCATTACAGCAGACCCGCATGGGTGAGACAGGGTGGTGGCGGCATCGGATTGATACCATGATGACCTTCATCTGGAGACCCTACAGGGATTGTGAGGCATGGGATGATGAGGATGATCATCTCAGTTTCTACAAGCAGTATCGATACCTCATTGGTCGGACAGTACAGACATCATTGATTATTGAGATGTACCTGCCGCAGCATGTACTGAGACAGTTCGGGGAGCAACAGGATGTACCCATGGGGACAGCAGAGTATGCCCGATCGTCTAGAGAGTGTGCATGGGGGCCGGCCATCCCAGTGGCTTTCGCGACACAGCAGATTGACGGGTTAGTAGCCCAGGCCTAGGGTTGGAGAGGTGGGGCAGCAAATCCAGGTACCACACCAGCCTATGACTTATGGTGGCAGGCACGCCGACCCGTGCCTTTGACAGATCCTGACGGGCCAGCACCAATTGACAGGCAGTCAGTGATTCCATGAGTACCATGAGCCAGACGAGGGGGCAGAGGCAGAGATGGGGGTAGAGGCAGAGGTAGAGGCAGGGGCAGGGATGGAGATGGAGGGAGGGGTGGTGATGGAGGGAGGGACGGAGGCAGGGGTGATGATGGGGGGCAAGATGGAGACGGAGGTCGGGGTGATGATGGGGGGCGAGGTGGAGACGGAGGCCATGGTGGGGATAGAGGTCAAGGTGGAGATGATGGTGGAGATGGCGGGGCCCGGCGGCGGAGACTGACGAATGCAAGGTCGCGGGGGAGTCATGACAGTAGCGATGGCAGGTAGCATTAGATGCTATCGAGGAGGTTGGTGGAAGGTGAGGAGGAGGGAGATGGAGGGGCGGCCGGATAGGAGAGGCAGGGGAGGCAGGAGGGGAGCCGGAAGGTGGGGAACCCAGGGAGGGCGGAGGGAGAGCGGGGCGGAGGAGGCGGGGGTGGCAGGAGAGGAGGATGATGATGATGACAAGGAGGACGAGGCCATAGGTGAGACAGAGAGACTCTTGAGATGGCAGATGGTAGAGGGTGAGGAGGAGATACCATCTTTAGAGTTGCCCCAAGATGCTACAGCTGATCAGCGGGTGGCCGATTTGCAGCAGAGATTAGATGCCAGCCAGGCACAAGTGAGGTCCCTACAGTCGGCACTGGAGGTAGCCCGTGTAGAGCGGGATCAGGCGGTGATTCGCTAGCAGGATTCAGCGCGATGGTGCACAGAGTTTGTGGCCCTATGTACGGGACCCATAGGAGACATGGCTCGGGAGCTTGCTAGGGTGAGCACCAGGTTGGGACAGTACCGGACCCTCTATGAGCAGGCAGTGCCGCTAGAGCAGTGAGATCCTACCCTGTCTCGATCACAGATGAGGACAGGAAGTGGGCGCAGGTCAGGTAGTGGGAGTGGTACCAGGAGCCACAGCAGTGTCGAAGGGTCGACTTCCACAAGACACACATCAGGCCACATATCACATCACTCCCGCAGGCATACTCTGAGTCATCATTCGGGGCACAGTCAGGGTTCCATTGGTTCAGCACAGAGGTCGGTACAGGGTCAGCCACTAGTGATAGATCCTACCATTTCTCAGAGTCCAGCAGCAGTGACCTCACAGGTGCTCCCCACTGTCACAATGATGCCTTCATTCGCAGTTCCCTCATCTTCGCAGACACAGGCCACTACAGGACCATCCATTGCTTTAGAGCCAGTGACAGGGCCTCAGCCACCACCACATTCTTCACCCCGAGGGGATGATGAGAGTCTACCCTAGGGGCATATTTGTATTTGGACACATTATGTTTATTGTTGAGCCTACGAGCTCCATTTTTGGGATATCCATTGACTCTATCCTGTGACATTGCATATTTTTGAGATGAGATTTATATGATGATGCAGTTTTGATGCGGCCCATATGTGTTATGTGATGTTCTATGCATTATGTGTGTATGATATATGATGCTTAATTTATGATGCCATTTATATATTATAATGTCTATGTTGTGATTTTTGATGCCATGGTGATGCAATATTCATATGCTTATGTTAATGATGTGCATGATGCATTTATGTAAAAGATGCAATGATGATGATTATGTTAATGCAATGTTTGTGATTATGTATATGATGTAATGCAATGTATGATATTATTTAATGCCATGGATGATGTATGTATGGACCTAATGCAATGGATATATCATGTATATACTTATGTTTTTGAATGACACAGGATATCATCGCAGGATGGACCAGAGGAGATGACGGGACTGACGAGAGAAGATGACCAGACCAAAGAGGAGAAGATATGAGACCTACGAGAAGATACAAATCCTTCAAGACTTTACTATAGGACTTTTAATATTCGTTGCTCTTTAATCATCATTGGGAAAACTGTTGTAATGGTCAACAAACACCAAGATATGACATAGATCTAGGTGTGCAAGGTCGTACCATTACCCAAGACAAAACAGTCATAGACAAGGATGAGTATGACTCATACTAGGAGCGTGCTTTCCCTAGTCTTGTTGTCATCATCAACCACAAGCAGAAAAAGACATTGACAGATCATGAAACGTCGTTGCTTCTCTAAATCCTGTTGCCAGGACATCCTTGAGAATCTAGTGACATGATTGTCGAAAAAAACATGAAGTCTCTATCATGATATGTTGTTGCTTTTCTAAATCCCAAGATCAGGATCTCACTGAGAAGCTAATAGTCATGCGTGTCAATTGTCATGCCACGTCGCTGCTTCTCTAAATCCTGCTTAGTGGGATCTCGCTGAAAAACTAATAACATGATAAAAGATGAAAAGACGATTGCCAAGTGTTTGTCAAGTGCATCTGGATGTCCATTGTTCTGATGCCAAGGTGTCATGTTTGATGATGTCAAGATGTCTAAGTGTTTAAAGTTTTGATTGACCTTGAAAATTTCAAGACTTGGTGGATTCAGGAAGGACACATCCTGAATGATGCCGAATGTCGGGAGGATTCGATCCCTAATGGTCGTAAGGGGTCCCTCAAAATAATGACGATGCCTAGGAAGGAGACATCCTAAAGCATAAATGACAGAGTTGACTCTTCAGAAGGACTCATCTGAAGAATGCTAATGTCAGGAAGAGTGATCTTTAATTGTTAAGAAGATCGTTCGAAAGGCCGAATGACGATGACGACGCCTAGGAAGGACACATCCTAAGGCGTAAATGACAAAGGTTATCTTTCAGAAGGACTCATCTGAAGACTAACCAAAATTTGACAGTTTAATCAGTAATAATGATTTGACTTGCTTTGACTTGTGTTTGACTGAGGTTGACTTGTGACCGAGGTTGACTTGTGTTTGATTATATGCCGATATTGTCTTGATGAGAGTGTCATGTTGAATAAAAGATTGCTTTACTTTGTTTTAGGAGTTTTCCCATTTGGAAATTGATTAAAGATTTTCTTTGACGTGTGTGCCATTGTAGTGTCATGAACCCTAATGGACTGACCTAGTGTGGCCTCGGGGGCTCATCAATAGATGGCCTTGCCTATGTCATACACTCAGAGACCTCGTAGTTCGACACAACCAATGACTTTGTCTTGATGAGCAAAGATTGTGCCATGATTTATTTTGACAAACCTAATAGGACTGACCTAATGTCTCGGGGACTCAAGTATGAGTCTTGCCTACGTAGCAAATGCGCAGAGACAACGTAGTTCGGACAATGACATAGACTTATTGACTTGATTGACTTAGACCAGAGATGACAATGCACTTGTGTGTCATGCGCGGTCGAATGTTTTGTTTGGTTTTCTCCAAGATGTTTTATGATTTTTAGGTCTTTTTTCAGGACATTTTATGATGTTTTTGTCTTTTTTCAGGACTTTTTATGATGTTTTTGTCTTTTTTAAGGACATTTTATGATGTTTTTGTCTTTTTTCAGGACATTTTATGATGTTTTTGTCTTTTTTCAGGACTTTTTATGATTTTTTTGTCTTTCTTTAGGACTTTTTACGATGTTGCGTGATAAACATTTTGCCCCCAGTCAGGATTAAGACTTAGCCATTTACAAGGGGTACGGATAGGATGCTGTTGACTTGCTAGACCAACAGTCGTCAGGGCTTGATGTCAATCCTTCATCCACTAGGACAGGTAGAGTAGGATGTGATGGTGACTTGCGGAATAACAGCAAAGATAGCTTTCATCCTAAGCCAAGTTTAGACCAAGTGACAATAGATGGCAGAGCAATGATTGATTACGCATGGCGCTTGTTTGCCAGGTTTTCACCATGGTACTTGTCCAAAGCGCCTGTTTGCCAGGTTTTCACTATTGGACAAATTATTTTTCTTTTTACTATTTTTATGATGTTTTGATTTTTTTGGTGTCACCAAGACGCCTGTTTGCCAGGTTTTCATCAAGGTGACGATTTTTTCATTTTTCAATTTTTTTGTATTTTAGGGCCCTCCAGCTTTGTCCTCTGATGCTATGCGTAGAACTTTCGGAGGTGTAAACTATTGATGGGCTCAATCAATTGTTCCCCATCTGGAGTTGCCAGTTGATATGCTCCAGAACCAAAAGAAGATATGATGATATATGGACCCAGCCAGTTTGGTTCAAACTTTCCTGGATTTTCTC
Organism: Sequoia sempervirens; assembly: GCA_007258455.2. Classification (NCBI taxonomy): domain Eukaryota; kingdom Viridiplantae; phylum Streptophyta; class Pinopsida; order Cupressales; family Cupressaceae; genus Sequoia; species Sequoia sempervirens. The sequence continues at coordinate 30,420 of VDFB02076065.1, forward strand.
TGTCTGCTTGGTTCTTAGGGTTCTGCATGAGAACCAGGTCACCAATGTCAAACTTTCTGACCATGACCTTTTTATTGTAGCTGCGACAAAGGCGATTTTGATATGCCTGGAGGTGATTCAGTTAGTTTTGTCTTCTTTCGTCCAGCATTTCCAGCTCATGCAAGCGTGATTGTCGGTATTCCTCTTCATTAGTTAGACCCTTCAAAGAGACCCGTAGTGAAGGAATTTCGACCTCAATGGGTAAGATGGCTTCCGCGCCAAAAACCAGGGTGAATGGGGTAGCTCCTGTAGGCGTTCGAATGCTATTTTGGTAAGCCCACAGAGCAGGGTTAAGTTGTATGTGCCAATCGCGGCCAGCGTCATTGACAGTCTTTTTAAGGATCTTGATAATGGTTTTATTCGACGCCTCAGCTTGGCCGTTTCCTTGGGGGTAGTATGGGGATGAAAAGTGGTGTTGGATATGAAATCGCTCACATAACTCACGTACATCTTGGTTTTTTGAATGGACGTCCGTTGTCAGTGATGATGGATTGTGAGAGGCCATACCGGAAAATGATGTAATTGAGGATAAACTTTGATATTTGTTTGCCAGTAATGTATGTCAATGGAATGGCTTTGATCCACTTTGTGAAATACTCAGTGGTGATGATAATGAATTTATGGCCGTTGGAGGAGGTTGGATGAATCTTACCCACGAGGTCGAGTCCCCATTGAGCGAAGGGCCACGGAGAAGTGATTGGCCAAAGTTCTTGTGCTGGAGCATGGACCAAATCGCTATGGATCTGACACTTGCGACAGGTTTTGACATATTCTATTGCATCTTTTTCCATTGTCGGCCAATAATATCCAAGTCTCGTTAGTTTCTTAGCTAGAGTAGGACCGCACGAATGAGATCCACATATACCGTCGTGCACTTCTCGTAAGGTCGTACATGCTTCATCGGTGTCAAGACATCTAAGGAGGGTATTGTCGAAACTACGGTGGTATAGGGTGTCGCTGATAATGGCATACCTTGTAGATTTTCTAATGAAGGACTTCCTTTGGTTATTGGATAGGTCTGATGGAAGGGTGTGAGTCTTCAGATAGTCATAAATGTCCTGATACCAAGGAGATTTGGGACCAACAAGTTCGCAAACCATTTCTGACTCTGGGATATCATATGTCGGTATCAGTAACTGTTCTACTAGGAACTCAAATTGTGACAAATTTTTAGGGATGTCCAAGAGAGAACTGATAGTAGCCATTGTGTCTGCTGCCTTATTCTATACCCTGGGGATTTGTTCAAAAGACACCGATTGGAAGTATGTTAGGAAGCTATCCACCATCCTCTTGTAAGGAAGCAACTTCTCATCCTTTGTTTCATAGTCACCATTCACTTGTTTGATTACTAGCTGGGAATCCCCGAATACAAGCAATGTCTGAATTTTCCATTTAATTGCCAACTTGAGACCTGTAACTAGTGCTTTGTATTTGGCGATGTTGTTTGTGCAAGGGAAAGCAATTCGAAATGACTTAGGAATCAAATCCCCTTGTGGTGTGATGAATAAGATTCCAGCCCCTGAGCCATGGCCAGTGTGGGACCCATCAAAATACAGCTTCCATGGTGTTGTTGGTTCCGTATGAAAGATGGACTCGTCAGGAAAATCAGTTACCAACGGATGAGAGGCTTGCATTGGCGCATCTGCCAGTTGATATGCTATTACTTTCCCTTTTATTGCCTTGCATTCAACGTACTGTATGTCGTACTCACTTAGGATCATGACCCATTTTTCCAATCGGCCTGTTAACGCTACTCGACTTAATAGGTATTTCAATGGGTCAATTTTGGCAACTAGCTGTGTCTGATGATTGAGCATATAATACCTTAGTTTTTGGGCTGCAAAGACAACTGCGAGGCATGCACGTTCAATGTATGTGTAATTCAGCTTGTAACCGATCAATGTGCGGCTGATGTAGTAGACTGCTCTTTCTTTCCCTTCATGATCATTTTGGGCCAATAATGCCCCCAGTGCTGAACTAGTGGTCGAGATGTATAGAATTAATGGCTTTCCATGAATAGGCGACATGAGGACTGGTGTTGATAGTAGGTAATCTTTGATTTGCTGGAAGGCTTGTTGACATTGTTGACATTTATCTGTCCATACAAAGGGGACACCTTTGCGTAACAGATACTAGAATGGGTGGCACTTATCTGCCAATTGAGCTATAAAGTGGCGAATAGATTGTACTCTGCCTTGCAGGGTTTTGAGTTCACCGATCCCTCTAGGTGGAGGCATGTCTATGATTGCTTTAACCTTTTCCGGATCGACCTCTATGCCTCTTCGGGAAACTATGTACCCCAATAGCTTACCTGACGTGACGCCAAAAACACATTTCTTAGGGTTTAACCGAACCTTGTACTCTTCTAGTCTCTTGAAAATTTTGTCAAGTACCTTCAAATGATCTTTCCTTGTTGCTGATTTGGCCAATAAGTCATCTACATAGTCTTCCATTATATTATGCATCATATCATGAAAGATCATGGTCATAGCCCTTTGGTATGTGGCACCTGCATTTTTGAGACCGAAGGGCATGACGTTCCAACAGTATGTACCCCCTGGGCAAGTAAATGTTGTTTTGTGTTGGTCCTCAGGAGCAATGCGGATTCGATTATAACCAGAGAAACCATCCATGAGGGATAGCATCTCGTGTCCTGCAGTTAGATTGACTATGATGTCAATGTTGGGCAAAGGAAAGTCATCCTTCGGACATGCTTTGTTTAGGTCTCGGAAATCTGTACATACCCGAATTAGTCCATTTGGCTTTGTCACCGGTACTAGGTTGGAAATACATTCAGCATAATCTATAGACCTTATGAATCCGGCATCCAGTAATTTCTTTAACTCAGCCTTAACCAATAGAGCAACTTGTGGGTGCATTTTGCGCAACTTCTGCTTGACTGGTTTAGCATTGGGTACTAGTGGCAGATGATGTAGAACCAGTTTGGGGTCCAATCCTGGCATGTCAGCATAGGACCATGCAAAATTTATTTTCCATTCTGCAAAGAATTTGTGAAATTCTGGTTTCTCTTCATCTGTCAATGATGCCGCAAATAGGACCATCTTGGGGTCTTCTGGAGTCGAAATGTTATCCTCTATGGTGTCCTCAACAAGCATGGTTGATCTCTCCTGTTGTACGGGGAGAAAGTCCAGTCCTCCATCTTTGGGCGCCTCTGAGAGGTTTTCACCCACAGATACGTCCTTTGTTTTTACTATTTTACCGTCAAGAGGTGCCTTTCAGTTTTCACCTAGAGACGTTTCATTTTTTACTTTATTTTTACTTTTGCGATTAGAGGACTGAACCGTCTCACCGAAGTATGTCGTGCAGTCTAGATCAATAGCAAAGCCTGATTTGTGATCCCCACTGGGTATGCCTTCGAGTAATCCCATGAATTCTGCAATGGCTTCATCATTTTGGAATGTGTCTAGAACTGGTGGTCCTTGTTGGTCCCAATCGACTAGTTCAGGGTAGACTAATGAAATGCCATCGTCAAGGCTAGTGAATTCGGGTGAGGATGCCGATAGCATACAAATGGATGCGTTGATGTTGTAGATGAGGTTATCATCGTCCAACTCGACATCGGACTCTATCCAGTATTCTCCTTCACTAGTATCATATTCGTTGTCATAATAAGGGGTGAAGGTTTGAGAGCCCTGATTATCAATGGCATTTGATACTTCGGATAGATTAGGCTGAGGGGGTTCGGATGATGGTTGTTGCGTGTCATGAGAAGTGTGAGTGGGATTTTGACTGTTTGGTGCCCGCTCAATTTTGAATGTTTGACAAAATCATTGTTCAGAGGTCAATTCCCCTGGTTCGACAAACAAATCATCAAGACAACAGTCACTTAAGGATCGTTCGGAGCCAAATTCCCACTCGTGGGAGTCTGTTTCAGTTAGGTATTCCCTAGCAGTCTCAACACTTTCAGAAGCATGTACTTGCTCACTAGAAATTCCATGGGTACGTCGATCATCATTGTCGAGTGATCCAAACCCTAATCCAAGATACTTCAGAGTTTGGAAAGTTTCTATGGGTTCCCTTCGACCAGTTTTATTTTTTCCAAGGCCACTAGTACCATCGTAGACTTTAGCCTTCATGATATTGTAACCCTTGCCATATTTCTGGACTGGTAGTGGAGGTAGTGAGACTGTATCCTTGTAGATCCATCCTGTGATCTTGGTAAGGTCTTCATCACTCATGTCTCCCCACTTGATGAAAACTGTATTCGGTGGAACTTTGAATGTTTCTTGTGGTTCCATTCTGAAACATGGTCGACCATATATCTTTGGAGGAGTAGGTATTGTAGTTATGTTGTATGCTATATTTAGTTTGAACTCTCCGCAGCCAAGGTCCTGGATTTTATCAGTTGATTCGGTCTTAGGGTTGGTGGAGGGTTGTGATATGTCAGCAAACGTGGATGGAATGGATGTGGAAGATGACCCGAGCACGGAAGGGTCGATGTATTTGGACGAGGAGCTAGGTGCTTCTCGGTTAATAGGTACTTGGTTTTCAGAGATACCCCTTAAATTGGTACAATATTGGAAAGGGTCAGGGTCTCCGTATATGGTTACTTTCGTACCATCAAAAGGAAACTTGAGGCATTGGTGGTATGTCGACGGAACGGCCTTTAAGGCGTGGATCCATGGGCGGCCAAGTAAGATGTTGTATGGTAGTTCCAAATCCAGGACCTGGCAAGTTGTGTCGACAATGAGTGGTCCCACTCTGATAGGGAGAGAGATAACACCTCGCGAAGAGCGTTCCTCGTCATCATATGCTTTGATCACTATGCTTTTTGTTGGGTCTACGCATGCATCAGAGAATCCAAGAGCCTTAACCAATTTAAGGGAGCATATATTCAACCCTGCTCCACCATCTATTAGAACCCATCTAACCTTGTGCTTGTGGACAAAAACTTCTATGTGTAACGTATCATTGTGGTTGGTTTTAGATGATGAGTAATCCTGATCTGAGAAGGTGACATGGTGCGGCGTGGTGAGATATCCCACCATAGTTTCAAACTGATTGACATCAATGTCCTTCGAGACCGACGACTCTAAGAGAGTTTTATCCAGGATTTCTTTGTGTGTGGGAAAAATACGAAGCAGCTCAAGGATAGATATTTGTGCAGGAGTCTTTCCTAGTTGGTCAATGAGATTGAACTGACTTTTGGGTTTCCACTGTTGTGGGGTTGAGACAGGTTTTGGTTGTTTAGCAGATGAAGCTGGTTGTGATTGCTTAGCAGATGGACCTACTACAGTGATCTTGGCTTGTCCAGGGGGAGGTGGACCAGCTATAGTGACCTTGCCACTTCGTGTAGTAGCATTGCACTGAGGTGCTCTCCTGATCGTAATGGTGTTGATGTATTCCTCGACCGTTCTAACATTATTTATTATTGGTCCACCAGAGTAATCGTACTTGGCTCGGGTGAAGTTAGCCTAGTTTTGTGGACCTGAAGTGGAAGCATTATGGGGACCATGATCCTATAGTGGATTCTTGTGGATAGTATGATCTAAGTTGGAATTGAATTGCGATCCACCTACTTCGATGGTGCGATTTTCAATGAGGTCTTGGATTACATTTTTCAGTTGTCGACAGTTGGAGGTTGTATGCCCTTTGACTCGATGGTATTCGCAAATTGCGTTGTCATCCCACCATGCTGGTTTGAATTGTCCTGGGTCATAAGGTTTTATTTCCGAAAGTGTGATGACCCCATGTTGGATGCATTTCTTGAGGACATCTGCAATGGGTTCACCTAAATTGGTGTATGTGTGACCCCTAGGGAATTGTCTTAGTTGACGATATTATCCTTGACGGTTTTGATCATTTTGACTATTTGAAGGAGTATTGGGGGGAGGTGTCAATGTCGTTGTTGGTCTATTTTGTTGTTGCACCCCTTTCAGAGCCAATACGGGACTTGCAGTCTTGGCGTCAACAACACCATCATTTGTAACATGTTTATTCTTGACCCAGTATTTGTTTTTGTCAGCGGGTGGGTTGGTGTTTGTGTTTTTGGAACAATACCTCAGTTATCCTTTTGCGATAAGGGATTTCTCAATTTGGACCCCCTTTTCCACTAATTCTGTGAAGGTTGTGCAACAATGTATTTGCAATGCGAATTTGAGGGGCCCTAGAAGTGTTTGGACAAACAGTATGCGGCGCGCACCTCTTTCAAAGGGGTAGTAATCAATCCATTTTTGAAGGAGGCAGGGGTAAATATACTCACTTTGGAAGCTATATTTCTTGTGTGAGATTACATACAGCTAGTGATAGAGATTGTCCATGTCAATGTTGTATGCATAATTTTTTATGAACCTTCTTTTGAGCTCATCCCATGATTGGATATCTTTTTGCGTTGAAAACCATTCAAGGGCTTGATCCGCCAAACTTTTGGAAAAAAGTCTCATCAAGTATGTGGGTTCGTAGGCGATATCCATACAGTTAGTTGCGAATTCACGAAGATGTTCAATGGGATTTGTCTTGCCTTTATATTTAGTGAAGTTGGGTGACACATATCCTAGCGGAAATGCAGACATCGTACAAGTTGTGAAATGGAAGTGGGTATACATCCGGATCATATGATATTTGGTTCCAGGTGATGAGCATGTTTGCATTGTTAGCCATCATATCCCGCCATGTTGTTTACAGAGTTCCATCTACCAGGTAGGTCATTTTCAGCTCCATACATTAGGATTTTGAAGATACTGATATGTGTTCAGTGATGAGTCTAGGTATATTTAATGGCGGTGGTTGTTATGGTACATATAGTGTGTTGTTAGTATTGAAAGTTGTGATTAGGTGCATAGTGATGAAATTTAATGAACGTTGGATGAAGTATAATTTGGAATGTAATCCCCAACTATCGTGTGTTGTTGTGAGGATGTTTGTGGTCAACAGAATATTGGAATCTTCTCCGACCGATGTCATAAGGTTGATTCATGACACTGGTATGAGTACTGAGATTTACAAAGGGGGCATTATTTGCCTTAGGTGAGCCAACTGGCGTTTATTTGTGTTATTCGTGTTAAATGAACATTTGTCCTTGTATAAAGATACGCCCTGTGGCTGCTCCCAAAGGATGTTGTGAATTACTACTGAACGATTTTGTTGAAGTTGTGTTCATGGTAGTAGATGTAGTTATCAAGGGGGGGTTGTGATGACTTGATGATGCCCCTGTGGTGTTTGCTGTTGCGATAACATGAGGATTGGAATAATTTGCCGATGATGTCAAGGAGCCAAGAGTGGTTGTATTTAATTGGGGTAGTGTTGTGGATGTTGTGGATGATTGTGATCCCCCAATAGATGTAGCATTTATTGTATTGGAGATGTTTGGGATGTTGGATGTGGTATGCAGTGTTGTGGTGTCAAAAGGGATGTTATTTGTAGTATTTAGGATTTGACCACTGTGTGAGATGTTATGAACATTATTGGCATTAGGGTCATGTAATGTGTTAATGTCAAATCCTGGTGGTAACTTAGCTCCTTCACTCAAGAGCATAGCTACGAATCTGTCTCTGTCGTGACGCGCTATTGTTTCAGCCAACTGATAGGCCTCTGGGTCTTGTGTCAATGCTTCTACGTGTTCTTGAAGTAGTTGACCATTTTCATCTCTTTGCATGTAGCGTTCGAATGAGTTGTTAGGTAAGGATTGTGTTGTCACTAGAGGTTGATTGTCTAGATTGGTAAAGGGATCATTCACGGTCCAGTTTGAGTCATGTGGAGGACTATTGGGATCTTGCCTAAAGTTTTCCATTTGTCTTTTGTGCTTTTGAAGTCTGGTTTCGACCATAAATGAGATTGCTCAAAGGGAATGTCCACTAGATGCAAGTATGACACTAGGTGAAATCTAAGGTTCAAATTGATGACTAAAATGACCACTGTTTTTGAATTTTTGTGAATAAGGTATGCAATGTGGATGCAATGTAGAATGAGGCTATCTAAGCACTTCTAAGCTTGAACTTTGTTTTCGATTTGGACTGCTAAAAGACTTTGTTGTTAATGACAAGTTGACAAGATGACTAGTGAGTCTTCCTAACTAGACTTTTGAGTTGGAAGAGATCTGACAAAAGAGGACAACGACTAAAAGGATGTTTGATAACTTAGTCCAAAAGGGTCTAATTTCAAAAACAATGATTTTTCCAAAGGGTGCCTAAGATTTGCCTATTCCTAAATATGCAAGATTTGAGCCTAGGGACAGCGTAATGTTGAATGTGTGATACTAAATGGGGTGAGGTATGAAACCTAAGGTGATCAATGCAAAGCTAAGAGACAAAACTTTGAGCAATTTCAAATTGGGTTTCTAGCAGAATCTTTCAGATGACAGAGTTTGACAGATGGTTGACAGTTTGGAGGTCTCTGGTTTTGACTGTGTAGTTTTAAAATTTGGACAGACAAATGCGTCGTAGTTTGGAAATTGCGTCATGGTTTAGCAACTGCGGTTCAGTTTTTCACTTGTGGCTTTTTGACTGTCAGATACAGCTTCCGGTTGGAATCACCCGGGTTTTGGGTTTATAGATGCGTCCGCGATGCATACAGATACATTGTTCTAAGTTCCGAATCTGATTTATGAGCGGTTATGTTTGCGAGAATCTGGAAGTTGCGGTTCGGCCAGAATATAGCCGGTTTTGTTTCAAAGTGATTTTCATTGTATGTTGATGGGAGTGTTTGATCTGTTTGATGACTGTTTTGTTTGGACTGTGACAAAACCAGAATGCACTTGACAAACACAGTGTTTTAAGGGATAACCAAACACACATGAGATAAGCACAATCCTAGAAAGTCCACTAGGCCTTGGGTTTGTATACTTGATATAGCCCACCAGTTATACCCTGGATTGGTGATGAACACCTTTCCTTCTCGAGAGCGGATAGCTTAGAATTTGGTGGCATTGGCTCCCCTCCACGGCTCATTAACGTCATTCGAGCACACCAAATTCGGATTCATTGGGTAGTGACATCCCAAGAATTGCTATCTCTACTCCAGGGGATCAGTAGTGAGTAATCTTCGGGCATGATACTGTACCTGCACTATATCAAACAGCGGCCAAATATAAACGGTTGGACACTAGGAACCCAAAAGGAGGTGTTTAATTAGGGCATTCGGTTCATGGGAAGTGATCCCATGCGGCCGAGAGTCCCACTGGGGATCCATCTCGTCAGACCAGCTGCGTGATTCTTGGGCTTTCCCCCAAGAACCCACTTTTCCTCTTTGAAAGATTACCTGGGTGTGGGCATGGGTGGGAATTAGATCTGGGGTGAGTACTTTTTCCCACCAGAACAGGCCCAAGTTCTAGAGTCGGTAACCATTTCTCTTACACCCAGGATCGCACGAATGCGCAAGGGGAGAGGATACTCCGATATACTGAATCGTGAAGGGTAAAATAACAATAAAGGAATGGGTCTGGTTTTCTGATCACAAGGTTTTCACCAAGTGAGAGCATACTCACCTACCACTCCACAAGCACACTCAAGCATGAAAGACATGATTCGTTTTAAAAGCACCAAATTCAAAGTTTGCTAATCTAGGAATAAACAAGCACACTGTTTGTTTTCTCCTTCTTTGACATGCGAATCTGCAAACATTGAGTTAGTAGTCTTGTATGTGTTGGTCTTGGACACATGAAAAAGGATCGCCACACGCTACAAGAAACTATTAGTAACACAAAATATCTAATCTGGTTAACATGCAGGAATAACCAACATAGAAAAAGACAGAAAACAGAAAACCAGAAAACAGAAACAACTCGAAATTCGGCAATTAAAATCTAAAAACTGATAGAAAAGTTTACCAGGCAAATGCGGCGCGGTATTACCAGGCATATGCGGCTCGGTATTTCAGATGCGTCGTTCTGTTCTGCGAATGTGGCTCGTAATATCAGTTGCGTCTCTGTAATTGGCAGTTGCGGCTTGTCAGAACAGTTGCGTCATTTCTGTCAGCATATGCGTTGCGACGTTTGCGGCGATCCATACCAGTTGCCTGCAAAACAACAGAAAACAACAAAAAATCCTACCAAAACAAAAAGCCACTACCAGAAAGGATTAGTGACAGAAGATCTAATCTTATTGAATCATGCAGGAATAAAAACCGAATGCAGAAACACATACGATTAAACAACCCGAAATCCGAAAATAAAAACCCCAAACTGGAAAGAAAAATGTTATACCAGACGGATGCGGCGCGATTTGCGAATGCGGCTTTCGGGGTTTCAGATGCAGCTCAGGAGTAACGGATGCGTCGTTCTGTGCATCAGTTGCGTTGCTGCATGTCGGTTGCGGCTCTACTGTTGTCGTGTGCTTCGCGACGCATATGATGCGTCACACTATTTTTAAAAATGTTGCGGCGATCCGTACCTGTACCTGCAAAACAACAGAAAACAACAAAAAAAACGTACGAAAAGCCAAAATAACAACGTTGGGTTCACCAATGTAATCAAGGGAAAATCCTAAAATTATTATTAAGTGGGGTTAGCACAATAACATTAAAATTCCTATGAAGTAACAAAGTACAAAGGAAGTAATATGAAGACAAAAGGGATGAAGTTACCCTAAGTCTCCACCTTCCATGATTAACCTTTGTTACACCTCCTAGCTTGCAGATAAATAAAAGATGCCCTCAGATTTGTATGAGCAACTATGACAAAATGACTAAGCCCTATGCAAGTGTTGAAGGATTTGCAGAAAATAAAATGACCCTACAATGGACTAAAATGCCTATGACTATAAGTGACTATGACTGTAAGATTAGTAGCATAAATTGAAACCTAAACATGAAAGACTAAGAGTGCAAGAAGTCAAGGGAGCTGAGAGAGGCAAATGAGAACAAAATTGCCCTTTTATAAAAACTGCAATTTTGAATGTGTGGCCAGGATGAAAAGATGACAAGAACCCTAAGATCAATGCTTAAGATTGAATGTTGTTGTGTGCATTAGGGTTAGGTCAAAATTAGGGCAAATGATAAGGATGAAGGGCCAAGATTGAATTATAAGATAATTCAATCAAGGGTCGAAATTAAATGAGAAGTCAAAAGTCAAGAATTAAATTGGAAGATAAGGCTGGCACGGACAAAGAGGTTGTTGGAGAAGTTAAATAATAAAATTTATTTACTCTAGCTGACCAGTAAATAATTAAATAATAAAGATATTATTTAATTATGGAGGAATGTGACAAAAGGAATCATTTTGAATTAAATAATGATTTAATTCAAAACTCAAGAGAATTGGCTAAATTAAATAAATCAAATTTATTTAATTTTAATGAGAGAAACAGCTAATGAATAATTAAATAATTAAATTAAAATTATTTAATTATAGTGGAAAGTGGACAATTAAATAAATGAGAATTTATTTAATTTTTAGAAGAGGGGGACTTAATTAGTGACGTAATTAAATAAATAAGATTTATTTAATTAATCAAGAAGACATAAAATGACAAAGGGAAATTAAATAACTTATGAAATTTATTTAATTAAAGGAAGACATAGATGACAAAGGGAAATTAAATAAATTATGAAATTTATTTAATTAAAGGAAGACATAGATGACAAAGGGAAATTAAATAAATTATGAAATTTATTTAATCAAAGGAAGACTTAGATAATTAATGACGTATTAGATAAATAAATAATATTTATTTATTTAATAATCAAGGAGGAACAAATGACATGAAGTAATTAAATAATTATGAATTATTTAATCAATAGTCGAATGTGGACCAAGGACATAATTAGATAACTTAATTATGCTAGGACGAAGGTGGTAAAAAATGAAGCTTGCAGGCCTAGGTCATTTTTAGGTGTCTAACATGCGTTGCCCCCAGCTTCTGAGCGGCGCTGAACTTAAAAAGCCCATGCATCGCTATATAACCCCAATGACTCCCTAATCAAATGCGTCGCTAAATCAAAAAATTGAGGTGCACACCTCAACAGAAGGTGCATCACTATAGAATCAATAGCAATGCTTCTAACGCTTCAAAAGTGTCGTTGTATGATGTGTCTATCGACCTAACTTTGACTCCCTATTAAATGCACTTAAAAGTGAAAATCGAGAGAAATTTCAAGTCACATACTCAAGGTCATGTGTCTGCATGCCATTAGTACTCTCAAACTTGATTCGAAAGATGAAGAGGGAGCACACAATGACTATTTCATTAGGGTATCAGAGCTCAAAATGAAAAAATCCCTAAGGTGTGAATGCACAAATGAATTGAAAGTGACCCTTCATCACCTCTATAAGCCTAAAAAATAGGGTTTTTTGCCCTAATTTCAGCCAAAAGCTAGGGTTTTTCACCAATTTCACCGATCTTGCCAAATTGAAGCTTATTTTGCACCATTTTTTTGCATTGGCATATTTTTGCATCCTGGAACCTTTTCAGACCCTTGAGGCAATATTTTACCTTTGTTGAGAAATCAACCCAAAATTTAAATTTTTTGTTTGATTTCTCGAGGGGGCAGGGAACTAGCTTATTCCTTCTGCTAGGGCAATATTGGGGCATCAAAAAATTAAAAAAATATTTTTGATTTAAGGAACAATTTTTAATCCGAAAAGCGTCAGTCTATGAACCAACGTAATAGATACCTCGCTTCAAAGAGGGGAAAATGTAGACACTTAAAAATGTCCTGAATGATATCATGCACTCGAATCAGGTATACTAACACCATTTCATCCTCAAACCCATCTTATTTTTGCTTAATTGATTAAATTTGCATAGCTATTTAATTAATTATATCATTTACATCTATTAACCTAATTAATCTAACCAGGTTAATTCCCCCCTTTTCATGCTAACATTTCGTCCTATTAAATTAAATATATCAAGTTATTTAATTTAATCCCTAAAGTCCTCTTATTTAATTAAACAACCCTAAGGTATTTAATTAAATGTTATATCATATCTCCCCTTTTCATTAAATCATTTATTTAATGAATATCATAAAATTCTTCTAAAATTGCATAATTAACATTGTTTTAATTATCATTTACTAATAAATCTAATTCTCCCAATTGCAAGGGAATATTGCAAGGGAATATTCCAAGGGAATATTCTTCCTTTGCACATTCCTCCAAAAGGAATATTCCCATGAAATATTCCTACCCCTTTTGCACATTAAAACTTTGTTTTAATTTGTTAAATATCTATTTCCCCTCACCCATGAGAATATTTCAAAGAATATCCTCTCCTCACTCATTTGAAAAAAGGGAACAATCTTCTTCCTAACAAAATTACAAGACTTCTTGTGCAAGTTTTGAGTGTGTTTGTTTGAAAGAATATCAATCCTTGATTCTTTCCTTGATCCATGTGATCATTAATTCTCATCCGTTGATGAGAATCCATGATCCATGTTTCATCTTTCCTCCATCCTTGACCATTGATTAACCTTTTTGATCTCAACCCTTTATTTCTCATTTGTCCTCCTATAAATAGGTCACTATATGGAGACAAATGGATCCATCTTTTAACATCAAACTTATGCTATTAAAATAACTTGCACTTGCACTCATATTTAGCACTTATTTAGCATCTTATAGCTTAATTTTCTTGCATATTATCTTAGCTTCCATTAATGGCTTCCATAATAACATAAATGCATCCATTTAGTATATTGTGTAATTAGGGTTTGAATCTTTTTAGCTTAAAATCCATTTAGATTAGCTTTGCATACACCCATATCAATCATCTTAGTCTACATCATGTTAAAATAGCTTTCATCATGTTAATTTAGTATTTAAATCATGTTTTCATACACATTTATCATTAGTTTTGTTGATTCTCTTCAATACAATCGATTGAAACATGCTCATTTATCCACAGGATTGGGAAAGGGTCACCATTCCACATCAATTTGACACCACTCCCCCAATAGGATAAGTTTCAATAGATTAGAGTAGGTATTTCTAAAGTGTTCAGAGTTTAATATGTTAAGTTGTAATGGATTCCTAGTTTAGTTTTTATTGATTGATCTTATTGGATTGATGTTTAGTGGCATAATTATGCTTCGAATCCTCACGGATCAAGTGTAGTTGGCCCATACTAATATGTCGGTCACAAGAATTGGTCATAACCTTATATTATTTTTAGATTATTTTTTCTTTTGTAAGATAGTATATATTTATTTTCTTGTTTGCTAGGTTTAAAACTATATTTCTTTATTGCTCTTGAAAGTTAAAATGATTTTTTTTTTATTAAATCAAAGTTTTTTCATGATACGACCTATAAACAACCACTCTAAAATTATTTTATGGCTTTTTGCACTACTTTTATTGATCTTTTGTATAGTAGTTTGTAAGTCTAATGATTACCCTTTGTATGTTTTTTTCATTTTTTTCCTTGGTTTTGTTTCTCACTAGGTATCCATGTTTTGTTTAATTTTTGACTTGATAATAGCAACCAAGCTTCCCTTAAGTGACTTTTTTTTAGATGACCAATTAGTGGTATTTGTAGATATATAGACCAACTAGGCTTGTTAAATGCACATCCATTGATATACCATAGTTATACATGTCATCAACATAGGTACATCCAACAAACCAACGTCAGGAGTTCCCATAGGTTGGCTAAAAAATAAGATGGAGGTGCCAGTGGATGAGATATCCAACAACTTGAAGGAGATTGGCGGAAAAGAGGGGCGGACTAGCAACAAAGAGGAGTGCAATAAGGACATCGTCAAGGGGAACAAAGGATTTTTTTTGAAGGACCCGACCACTTCTCAGATATGAACAAAATGATCAATGCAGACTCCACCACCTAGTCTTTAGACCTGATGGCTAGTGAGGAAGAGACTATTAAGAGGACAAATGACATAATGAAGGATTTCAACAAGCTACAAGCGTGGGTGGAAAAACTGGAACATAAGCTCACTCGAATGACATGATTCACCATTAAGATCATTCACAAGTTTGCTACCACTCTCTCGAAGGTTCTCAAGGAAGAGGCGGAGAAGGAAAAAGTGGGAGAGGGACCTAATTGGGTGGGTGATGATGTACTAAATCTTCTTTTTGAGAAATGGGATGGAATTACTATGTAATGTGTGGGTCTGTGTTTTGGGTTGTTGGTTCTTTCTTTGCTATCGATCTGCTATTCCTGTTTCTTTTGTTTTTTGTTGTTACAAGTGTCTTTTGATGTAACTATGAACTACGTCCCTTTTTGGCCCCTTGGGCTCATTGTGTAAAGGGTACTGCACCCTGTAAACACAACTTACCTTATCAAAAACATAGGTACATTTAATGGATTTTTATACAAAGGATAATTATGTATGTGTTTTTATTAGACCTATTGGTGACTCAACGAATCCTAAAGACTTATGCTGGCACCAATGTAGGGTTGTATTAGTAAAGATGAAAGAAAGGTTTATGATAAGATTATGGCATGAAAGGACCAATGAATAAGGATGGATAAATCCTACTTATTTAGGTTTTGCTAATCCAAGGGGGTATTCCCTAAGGCGCATTTCTTGAAATGACTAAAATTAAAAAATAATAAAATGAACCTTCAAAACACATAAAACTCCTAAATATTTGTCGCTAAGTACCAATATGTTGGTTTACCTTGAGTTAAGGGTAAAACAACTCTTTGAACATATGTGGTAGGCATGTGGAGACTAGGATGTATTCTTGCTAATTCCTTAAGGTTTGTGATACATTAAATCATTTCACATGGGTAATCCCACAATAATGAGTCCCACTTTTTAGCCAAAGTATGATATTGATATTAACATTATTAACTAAATCTTCACTTTTTCAGACCTATAGCAACTAAACCATTAAGAATTTGAAGATGATGTGAACTAGTGATTTGTGGGAATTTGTGTGTAGATTTTAAATAT